>DF241609.1:0-26513 GCA_000507305.1 Breviolum minutum Mf 1.05b.01 | reverse complement strand
GGGATGGGGTGGGTGGGGTGGGGGATGGTAACGTTCGTTGTTACGTCAAGACGTTCGTTGTTACGTCATCTTGTTGTCCTTGATGTTTGTCTGGGATGGGGTGGGTGGGGTGGGGGATGGTAACGTTCGTTGTTACGTCATCTTGTTGTCCTTGATGTTTGCAAGTCCGTGTTTTTGTGCACATGTTTTGCACACCCTACATTGCAGGTACCAACGCTGTTACTTATAGATACAGTAGTGCACCCCATCCTTTCGGCGAGGAAAGATTGGAACCTTCACAAGAGTCTTCGGTCCGAATTCGTAGTTTTGGCTTATAGACGCCATCACTCATGACACCTGAGCTGGAAGCGCTCACCTTCTTATTGTTGCTGCGCCATGCGGCTGTTCCACATCCTCCGCGTGTGAGCAGATGGCAATCTGTTTCATGTGATGAACTCTCGGATCTGCATTTTGTTTATGCTGAAGCGATTCACGGCGAACTGTCCGCCGTTCAAACACTTTTGGCCCAGAAAAGTCTTTACGATTGGCAGGGTCTTCGGAACAGTCTTCCGGTTGTCAAGGGCATGTGGTATTCATACGTACGAAGAAACAGTCTTCTGCCCACAAGTGTGTTGGCAGCCATTGACTGCGTTCACCGTCGTCTTCGGGCGCCAGTGACACCATTCATGGATGCTCCATTGAATTGGGATTATCAATGTAGTATCGTCGTAGCAGAGTTACATGCCCGGGCTGACCACGATGGTGATTCCATGGATAGCAGTAGCAACGTGCGTGTCCCGGCGATCTCTCAAGCTGGCCGGGCCAAGTCGTCGGAAGCGGATGCACCCCTTGGCTTGCTGTGGCTGTTTGTAATTTTTGGCATGCGCTGTATCATAGCACTTCTCGCAAAAACCAGTGACTCTCCTATATATTGGCATTTGATATATATATGGCAAGAATGTTTATATCTGGAACCTTCCTGTTTGTTTTTGTACTTGGTTGCCTTGTTTGTTTTGTCGAGCCCGGCAGGCATATGAAAGACGTGGAACAGAAAAACGGAGGTTTTGTTTCTAGTGCTGTTTCTATATGCGACAACTATTGTATTTCCTTGTGAACATGGTCCATCAAAATGAGGCACCCGTGTCAAGATGCTCCTGGGATGCTGCCTGCACCTGCAACTCCTCCTGCAAAGGTTTCTCTTGCTCAACGAGAGACTCCGCATGCTCACGACATGGATCACATTCTTGAGAATGGCCCTCCATCTCCGATGCAAACTGCTGATTCTCCGTGGACCAAAAAATGGAAAAGTTGGTACTGGAAGCAAGTTGTTGGAGATAAACCGGTCATCGACTTGTCAGAGGATGATGAAGTGGTTGCATTGCACGAGAAGCCTTCGACCCCTGAGTTGGCAAAGCTCGACTCTCCATCCTCGGAGAATCTGTTTGAACATGATGAACCTCTATATCGCCGTTGACCAAAGATCTTTTGAGAGGTTAGCAGCAACTCCTGGAAGAGTCCGATTCGGACACGAGTTTAAAGAAGCCACCCCCTCCAGTGACGTTGGGCATTTCGAATCAACCTCTCCATGCTTTGAGATTGATGGGTCCAGAATTTGATCCACACTGCAGCCTCCAATCGGATCCCAATGAAGATGACAGCCCTGAGGCAATGTCGTCTGGACCAGATGGCACGCCTGTTGCAATGTCTTCTCGACCAATAGGGACAGGGAGGGCGCTTCTCTTCCAACACAAGCAAACAAACAAAGCAGCGTGACTGCCTTTTTCCTCTGTCTTGCTGCTGCTGGTGCTGCTGGTGCTGACTGTAATGGCTCTGCGAGGGGGAACGGGGTAAAATCTTTTTGTTTTTGGCCACGTCGGGTCTTGCTATTGCTTCCTTTGCCTGCGCAAATGCAAAGCATTCAAACCCATAGCCAAATAGTAATCATTAGGATGGACTTGGGTGTTACAATTTCGTTGAGTGCAGGGATATAGGTTTTCAATGAGTTTCTCAACAATATGACAATATGTTACCAGTGCTGTCGCAGACGGTGCAAGGCCGCTGCGCATTCAAGAAACGAACGCGGAAGATCAAATGGTTCCAGGTGAAACATACACGGTCTCAGTTCACTGCTCCCATTCGGAAGACGCGATCCGTGAGGAAGGCAGGGACTCAACAATGTGACCGAATCTGGTATCACGTCAAGAAGGCCATTCCCAAGACTCTAAAGTCACGCTCAGTCCATGGATATGTCAACACCAAAGGTATCATGTCCTATGTCTATGCATGGATGTGGCGTCGTGACTGCAAGCAAAGCTTGTACAAAAGCTTGGGTGACCTGTGTGGCAACATGTGACGCAACGAAGTTTCGCGGAGGCGATCTTGGAAAAATGAAGCAAAAATGCAGCAAAAGTAGAGATAATTGGCTTTGGTCGGTAACCCTTACAGGGAATTCAGATCATCACATTTACATTTCCACAAGAATGAATTGCAAAATTGCAAAACGCATGGTTTTTTTTGCAAATCCTGCAAACAGGACAGTTGAAACAACTCTTCGGCTTCAAGTTCCTTCAGCTCCAGTTCCGCTTGTTCACCGTTTGGGCCCCCAGCTGTGGTTTGGAGATTGGAAGATTTGGAAGAGTCGATAGTCCACAGTTCAAAGTCCACAGTCCATAGTCCACAGTCTGAAGCAATCAAAGCGTTGGGGCACCCTGCCCTCTCTGACTCCTTCGTGCCATTCGCAAAGACAGTCATGGGCCTACGCGTCGAAAAGGTCAAGGATGGGGAGGACTTGGGATTGTCCTTCAATGGCGCAAGCTAGAACGCTGCCATGCACAAAGCAGCATTGAGCCTGGGCGCTTTATTCCCAAAGCCGCTTTGCAACATCTGGAGTTGGAGTTCGGCAGGGAGGTTGTCAGCAATGAGTATTCCAAGCTGTCCAAGTTGATTGCGGTGACAAAGCAGTCCACAGTTCAAAGTCCAGATTCAATGAGTACAAGCACTTTGGCTGACAAAGTTTCTTGGCTGGTGGAGATGCTGTCAGACATAGGGTGAAAAGGGAAGCTGCCCAGTGACGTTGAAGTTTTGGCATGTGCAATCATGCTTTAAGTGCACTTTGCATTGGTCTCTGTGATGTTTTCATCACTACCGTGTCTTGAAACTGAAGTTCTGCTGACAGGTGGTTGCCCTGGTGGGGCAGCAGCAGATATGGCATCGAGCAATGTTGGGCAAAAAAAACAAACTTCCGCATGCCTGCCTTAAAATTTTTCGGGCTAGTCGAAACATCAGCCCAGTATATTTTTGTAAATGCATGTATATATATATATACATATACATAATAATTTACTGTTTTTATTTATATATATATATATTCATATTTACATGCACAAAGCTCCGTAGTAAAGTGCGCTTCTCATAGATAGCCTATTTTGATTTTTTATGATTCAACATGTATTGGCATATTGGCATACAAGGTCATGTTCGCCCTTCCTTGGTTTCGTTGTTTTGTTTTTCCCGAAGGAGGGTGTTGAGGAGAACAATCCAAACTTACGTCCGCGGCTTACATTGGACTTAAAAGAGTTCCTTGGACAACCAAACGTTTGGGATAGGTGGTGCTTCCTGTCGTTTGCTTCAGATTGTCGATAAGTTGGTGCAATTCCCAGGGAACACAAACATGGTGGTGACGAAGTCAAGATGTTTGGGACTTTTGTTCAGAATTGTCTATGTAAAGTTTGTCTTAGTAGATATCTTGAGCATATCTTGTACAGTATTCCAGATTATCTTGAAGCCTGGTATATGTATGATCACTGATCGCTCAAGTTTTGCATGTTGGGATGGCACCTTCGCAGGAGCGAAACCAATCAGGTGGTCGAAAGCATCACTGTAAAATGTAGTGTTAAAGTTGTTTGATTCGAAATTGGTGGCATGAAAAACTGAGGGTATACTTCCACCAAAACTAAGTGGATAGTTTAGTACCTTCATGAATGGATTGGAAGACACTTTTTGAAGCATTTCTTGGATTTGGTTGGCTGATTTCCTGGGAACTTTTTGTAAATTTCGTGGTTTCAGCCATTGATTCAGGTTCAATCGAGTCTATCCACCAGGGCCACTTCAAAAACTACAGGACTGGTAAATTTTTGGTCAGTGGAAAGGGTTTTTCAAGATTTTCGTTGAACCATGTGGCAAAACCCGAATTGAACTGGCCAATTTCAATTGGAGTGATATACGGCTCTTGCGAGGAGAAATCGGGTTTCTGGATCAATGAATCCCGTCTCTTGGCGAAATCATGGTGCTTAGTAATCCCTTAATAAGGCAATTTTTTCCTGGGGGGGTAGCATTTGGGGGAGGTAACCTTTTTTTTCCATGATGTTTTTTTTTTTAAAACCTGTTTTCAGTTGGTAGTGATCATGCAATTCTTATACGTAGTGTGTTGTGCATCATATGGCTAAAACTATTTTTAGCAACGCCCAAGCAGTACTAGTATCAGTGGATCTTAGGGCTTCATTTATCGACCTGTCAGGGCCTTCATGCCACGTGTTTGTCGCCCTTTGGGCGTCAAGGAACAGGTTGAACGGGGTGTCAGAATTCTTTTTCACTGAGAGGTCTGGGAGACGGACCAGGTGAGCACTTGGTAACGATTACCCCAAATATTCTATAAAAATTGGACGAACATATAGGAATGATAGGAATATGATTATGATTCATATGATCTAGATTCTTGATTCATGTGATCACTACCTTTGTCACCAAAGTGGTTTTATGTATTCACCTTTCGGTTTGCTAGACCATGCTTTCTGGATATAACAACTGTCAGTTGTCAACCACCTTTGGGGGTATTGTTTGTCGGACATGATTGTTCAAAGCAAAAAGGGTGTGCACATTGATCTTTGTATCCAAGAAATCTCCAACAGGACCTACTGAACGGATCCCTAAACCTTAGTGTCTAATAACTCTAGCAACTTAGTTAGGGGTCCGTTGGGAAGGTCCCATTCCAATTTTTGATGGATTTTAGAATTTGCAGTTTTCGATATGTTTTGGGTGCGTCTTCGAAATTTTTGAGATTGAAACTACCAACGCCAACAGGTTGATCGCTATCAAGCATAGTTACGCCCCTGGCAAGGCTTTCCACCAAGATTTTAGTGAAAATCTAGAAACACAAGCCCTTAAACCGAAACCATATAAGTCATCCCAGATCAGATATATGTTCTGTTTCAATTCAATACCTTCAAGATAAACATGATATGTTTTAGATATGTTGCAAAAGGGATCAATCAAACACTGAGACAGGAATCCTGGAATCTTCAATTTTTTTTGGGTTGACACGTTGAGGATAAACCATGCATTGAGTTTTTATTTTATGTTATTTTTTGCAGATTTCAGTCTCAGAGGCAGGGCGAGATGCCACCGATAAGTTTTTTCTTCACTACCTTTTTGTGACTCAGGTCAGTTCGAAGACGAAAAGCGCCCACGCAGTGGGATGGTCACTCATTTTTCATCCGCTTGGCTCAAGAAGAAAGGACCCTGGGCCCTGGACTGAATGGGCCATGGGGCCATGGGACTGGCGCAGAGCAAAATGAAATCATACCCTTTTTTTTGGTTTGACTACTGAAAAATCGTCACTTTTCATTGTCATTTGGCTTTACCAGGGTAAGAAGTGATACAGTTAAATATAGTAGCATGATATGTAAATTCGATTGTTTGTAGATTGGTCTGGCAGGTAGATTCGCATTGTCGTTGAACGAAGCAACCTCAGCCCACTACAAACCCTAAATGGTAGGCGAACGACCTTGCGAATGGGCTTGTTTCAGGTTAGTGAACTATCATAGTTACCCCCAAGAACAATGGTTTAATCAAGGGTCATTATCGAACCGCCAGTTGTCCCCTAACAAGGTCTCATTCAACCCTTATTTCTGGTGGAGGGAAATAGCTTTGGGGGGGGGTAGCAATTTGGGGTAGGTAGGGATTTTAATTGCAGACATTCAAGGGATTAGGATTACACACTTGAAGCTACAGAAGTCTGATGGGAGTAGCTATACCTTGAGGTGCTGGTGAGGGATCCAGCATCCTGCATCTTCACTACTGTTGATGGAAGAAATCCCAAACAACCGCCCGGGATGTTTGAAACCCTGTGAATAATAGGATAAACAGTAGGTTGTTTTTCTCATAGGTTGACCCAAGTTGCATTCTTCACAGCAAATAGTCATGAATCGTTTGGACACCTGGATAGCATGCTGCGCAAGGCGATAATCCTGCCAAGACCTATTGCGTTGAGAATTACAAAGCTAGAAGCTTTGGTTGCAGTGGGATGTTTTTCCAGAGAGATGCTGAGAGATGCTTACCTTCTTTTAAGTCTCGCCGTATCTGTGACTCCTTTCGCAGTTATAATCGCTTGCTGACAATTTCTTTCCATTTCAGCATTCCATTTCTACCTTTACGAGCTGTTGAGGCTGTTGAGGTCTTTGAGCTATAGATAAAGTTAGCTTCAAGTTATAATTACCCTCCTGGGAACTAACATATCCCATCCCCGCCGGCACTTTTGAGTCGATGATTTTTTCCTTTTCCAGTGGGATATGTTGGTTTCCTGGAGCGTACAACTACGTATAACCATCCTGAAATAGACAATCAGAAAATCCAATCATTTCAGTGTTTAGACTCCGCTTCCTCTTGGGGATAGTTCGATTCCATATCTAGATCTTCTCCAAGACTCGGGTGCTGTCCCCTCCCATGTCCAACGTTGGAATTGGGAGCTTTGAGAGGTTACCGGGGAATGGTAGGGAATAATGCGAAAGCTGAACAAGAGAAACCGTTTGATGGAAAAATTATGGGCCGATCACCAGTTGATATGTTTAAATCTCCCCATAATTTACAGGGTTTCATACATCCCCAATTTGGTTGTTTGGGATTTCTTCCAACAGCAAAAATGCTGCTAGGGGTTGAATTTGACAACTAAACTTCAAAAAAACCCTGCTGGTTTATCAACAGCAGATTGGACCGAATTTTGTTTTGATGTGTTGGATCTTCTGGTTTCAATCTATACGGCTTGGCATTTAAGCTTGGTGGACAAGCCTATCCTAAAGAAGCTTTAAGAAACAGATTTGAAAATCCTGGGAATTTTTGTAGCAAAAAGGTTGGTAACCTACACACCTACCAAGAGCAGCAGCAAAACACCAACCATTTGAATCTTACTCGAGGCACCTATGCAATTGAGAATGGCATTTTCAAGGCGGGGCCGATTCCAAAGGAGTGCCCTTCACTGTAATGAGATGTTGTGATACGATGGAAAAAATCTGAGCCTCAGTGGTGGTTTCAAATATTTTTTTCACCCCTATTTGGGGAAGATTCCCATTTTGACTAATATTTTTCAAAGGGGTTGGTTCAACAACCAGCTAGTTTAGATCGCCCTGCAATTTTTGGATGGAATTCTTAGTGATTCGTTGATCTCATACATCGACCGGTCAATTTTTTAGGACCCAGGATTTTGTCAGCCCAGCCACCAGCGGGGGAAATGCACCCACTTTTTCGTTTCGACTTGTCCCAAATCGAATGTTTTTCCGGTGTTTTAAACACAGATCTATCATCTATCACAGTCAGAATTTGATTCTACCAACTTTTTTAAGCATCCAAGTTTTTCAGAAAAAATGGCCGCTTTGACTCCCGCAACTTTTCCGAAGCGTTTTTTTTTTCGGTTGACTTCCCGGAGGCGGTCATTGTTCACGAACTGTCGCATGCCTATCATTCCATCTGCTATCGAGATGGCGTTACGAATAACAAGATCCGGGAGGCCTATTTACAGGGTGTTGCTGCTGGCTACTATGACACTCGGAAAAAAACATGCTCAAGAAGATGATGATGAGATTGGCGGCTGAATATAATGTGGAAGTTTTTCCTACTGTGACAAGAACACATGAGCTGAGACATAGTATCAAACTTCCTTGTGCCATTGCTAGCGAAGTTGGTTTTGACATGTTTGGACCATTGACAGTCCCAAATCCCAAATTTCGTTCAGTGATGTGAAATCCCTTTGATACCCAACTTCATCCAATTTATAGACCTTTACAATATTCATTTCTGAACCAATATTGACTTAACCGATCAAGATGGAAGGTTCCAGCCATCGAAGCCATCCTTTGGCCTCTTTATACGGCAGCCGTAAGGAGGTGGAAAGCAATACCTTTGAGCCTCTCTTTTAAGGTACCTGAATTCTGTTGACTTGTTGGGATGAGATTATGTGGGATTACAGCAAAATGAAAACAGATGCCACAAGAACATGTCTTTTCCATTCTTTCTGACTATTTTACCATGTTCTGCAGCCTTAATTTTTGCCTTATCCTGAAAGGTGATGAATATGAGTAAGATTCATTGCGATCCGGCGATTCGACCTCATCCAAAGATGGAACCGTTTATCCTTACAAGAAAAACCTACTCCATGTTTCTTGGTGAGAGTTTGACCAAAATCCAAATTCAACTTTTAGACTTTTCACTAAACTCCCAGAGTTTTTCAGCCCAAGGACAATGGTGAATATAATGGAAATCCCATCAGAGAAGGCACTCATTGGACGGGTAAGTTGAATCGAAGACCCTACGCTGCCAAGAATCACTATGAGTACCTTGGGTTGTCTATCGCGTTGTGGTGTTTTCCTGTTGATGCTTCGGAGATTTCCCGGCGAGGAAAAACCACCTTTGGGATGTATACAAACCCCTGTAAATAATGGGATTCGCAGGATTTCTGAACCATCAACAGTAGTGTGGGTTCTAAGTTGGGTCTATATAGATGCTGTGTTTGGGAGAAGGTGGAATTGTTGCTGGAAACTACCATGAAAGCACCAGGGTGTTTTGCTCGGGGTTTTGGACTCTTGATGGCTTGATCGTGAATAGTCATAGTCTTACTATCCAGCAATGCTGGTAAGGTACTGATTGGTTTTGAAAGAAGCTTCCATAGGTTTGCTTCCTGCCATTTGGGAGACCCAATGCAAATGGGAATTCAATATGATCAAACATCGTTGAGTTTGAGACACTTTTCGCTTATGCCACCCTTGCGAAAAAAATGACTGGAAAGGTAGATCAGCTGCTCCCTTCCAGGGAGTTTGTTTGTACCATTCGCTCACTGAAACCAGCTCGGTTTCATCGCCATGGCATGCAGTAAACAACTATCAACATTTTTTCCAAATAAGGACACATTCAAACATAACATGGGAATGGATCAAGATTATTGTAACTCCCAAATAGACGTGCCAATACCAAAGATGACCGATGGTTGCGGTCCCTTTTGCGCCCCTAACTTTAAGCCACGTCCATGACCTGAGCATCAACAAAAAGATGAGATGAATCCATAAAACCACAGGTAGTTTGAGCACCAGGACCGGGGCCCCCTTTTTGTTGATGTATCATCTTTCCAAAACTCGGCAAAAAACAGGGGTGCTGATGGACCATTTCTCCGTTGGGATGAATGGGGATATGATATTCACCATATTGGGTTTTTCACTGGATTAATGGTCTATTCTGCAGTTTATTGTTATATGATCATAAAATTCCAAGAGCGAGGAACATTATATATCTGATGGTTTGGAGATCCCGTGAAATCCTTCAGATTCTTCGATATTGGAAGTCAGTTTAGGGTCGTAGGACTTGGGGATATGGTTTCCCTTCGAAGTTGAATGCTGGATGATGAGACAAAAGACAGAAACAAGTACGGTTTTATTGGAAAAGTAGTATGGATTGCCATGGGCAGTCATGGTGTGTTTGAAGCATGATCCCTGTTGTTGAATCGTTGTTCCTTTAAACCTGTGAAGCCATCCCGATCAGTTGATTTTTTCACTTTCCATCACTTGTCCTATTTTTCATATGGCCCCTGAGACCCAAAACAAGTAAACACTGGGAGTTTGAGTTCAATGACGCAAGCTGCGGTGTCAGACAAACAAAAAGGTGTAGGGGCCTGACAGGGTTGTCGCAACAGAATGCTATGTGGATGCTACGACCAGGGCTACGACCAAAAGTTGCCAGAGTTTATTTGGGTGTTTCCAAAAATAGAGGTATCCCAAAATGGATGGTTTATAATGGAAAACCCTATCAAAATGGATGATTTCGGGGTACCACTATTTTCGGAAACGTCCATTTCAAGGCAAGATCCACTCAGCATGTAACAAGGGATATTATTTGGCATGCCAATCCCGTAGTCCCCAATGTGTGAGATCCCAAATTTTAGGATTCACATCATGAGTTCTTCAAGTGAGCTGGTTGGATTTACACCTATGTACATAAAACATACTGATATACTGTATGTATACTATATATATATACCGTATATACAGACATATCTCTATAAAGTATATTCAATAGGCACATCCCCAAGTTATGTACGCTTCCTTGGACTGGTTGTTCAACCAACTGGCAAAGTTTGCCAAAGCGCATTTGCCAAAACAGCAGAACTCAACAGCGGCAAACATTTCACAAGAAAGCAACTCAGGTATTGGGCCGAGGCCAATGCGAGCTTCTTTTCGTCCAATCGCTTCCGCAATGGTTTTTATCCGTACGTGTCTCGGGAAAAACAACATGTGACCTGGGTTTTGAGTCTTATAGGTGGTTCGCGTGTTACGCGGAGACAGTCCCTTTTCAGCCATTTGCATTTGGTTGGGTGAAAGAGTTGCGATATCTTCCAAGTGGTGTATTTTTTGGAGGTCTTGGATGATAAACTACACATTGTTTGTTTTTTTTTCTTGCGAGCTCTTTCAGAAGAAGCTTACACACACAGAACATGATAGGCATACCAAGGAACCATTGATCCTAGCTGCCGGGGTGGCCATCCCTTTAACATCCTCTAACTATATAGATTTATCACGATGCTGGATAAACGCTTGATTCTTTTGAGGGGACTGACATTTGCAACTTTCGGTTGGTCTTTGCCGATTTGAGTCCCACATGGACATGTTGCAAAAGGGACCAGCAATTGGATCAACAAACCAATGTGACGTTCCCTATGATTTCAAGACGAATCCAGATAATCAGTGACATGTCATGAAAGATGATGACATCAGCTTTCAAATTGATAACATGAATGGGGAAACCACATTTTTTTTAGTAGTTTGACATTCAGCTGCTTCCGTTATAAACAATTCTCCAGCAGTCTGAGTCACAAACAGACGTACACCGGGGACACCTAGGTTCATGCTGAGTTGAAACACTTTGATCCTTTCGCCTATCAGCACCTTTTCGCAGCGAAGAACGGTGACAAAACTGTTGATTTTTTGACTTGTTGGGTCATAGAGTGAGATATGTGACCATTATTAGAATCTTATTAGAAATGAAGGTTGATTTGGGGAAGACGGTGGAAAATCTGTTAGTTCATCATATCTTGGGTGAGTTTACTGAAGATTAGGCTGCATCACCGTAAACGCAGTTTAGTAAGGGATTTTGTTCCACCAAATTCCTCTTATTTCAGGAAATTGCCAGTTGGGTTGATAGGTAAAATGTTACAACTCACCCAGATCTAGTTTCATTTTACCATAGGCTTTCCACGAGATTCTCCATTGCTGAACAATTGGATGATTCCCCTCCCATTTCAATGTCCTGAAAGATCAACAAAAAAGGTGATGACCCGAAAAGCCTTTTTGGTGGAGGATGGAGGTGTTATGAAGTGATGGAATTGATGGTCTATAGTCTTGATCCAGATAAGTTGGATATATGATGTACTATTTATATAGTTGTATCTATACAATATCATACATATACTATTTAGATTCAGCATATATTTGCTACACTTTTTCATGGACTTACCAAGTATTTCAAATCTATCATATAGTTGTATTTGGTCATATGATGTAGGTATATGTGTTGATACGTAAGTAATTGTATCTACATGTATTGCACATGACTTTGTTGATTGTAACTTAGTTGACACCCCCAACTGAACTTGATGCTTTGCTTTGCAGGATGGTCGAAGAGGTGCTAGGTATCAAAGGTGATGAGATGACTTGGCGGGAGCCTCAAAGTGTGTTGGGGCAATTTGGACCTTTTCCAGTCGGAAATCAACATTTCCAGGTGCTGACAAGATAAGGGGGTCCACGACTCGACTAATTAAAACCCTCTCTTAGGAGGTTGTGAATTGTGAGAAGCGATTCACAAAAAAGGATTATAGTATAAACTGCGAGTTATTTACCCTAAATGTACTACAGTATCATGTACTATGGCATCAGTTTGTTCTGTGACCTCACATGACTTCAACACAACATTTTGCTTCGGTTCTTGGAAAATCACAATTTTCAAGTGAGAACTTTGGTGGGTGAAATATGAATAGATATGATACGTTGACATATGATATCAACTATATGGTAGGTCCGGTTACCGGAGGTTCAAACATGTGGTTTCAGCCCTTCACCCTTCATGACCTGGAAATTCGACGACCTTGGAGTTTTCGCCCCAAGGTCACCCGTGGCGAAGTTCCGCGTGACTGGTTGGACAAGTTCGTTTCTTGGTGAACATGAACTTCCGTGAACGGGTGGAACCGGGCAAACCAAAGCTGCAGTTTTTGCAGCAACGAGAAATGGATGGATTTAACGTCAAAACATGTTTTTTGAGACTTTTTTGTTTCGGTGAATGGAACAAAAAACATACATCTTACTTCAGTGGACTCTAGTCCTCCCCAAAAACTAAAAAGTTCATATCATTTTTCTATTAAAAAATTCTGACACATGAAAGGTCCGAAATATATCGAAATATCAGATGCGGAGCTGAAAATTGAGAAGCCTTCCTGCTTCGCAAGTTTCAGCCACCACCAACCGAAACCACCAATTTGATGGTGGTTTGGGATTTGATGGATTGGTAGACTCCTCCCTCCAAAATGACTTGAAATCCTGAAATCCCCAGTGGCAGGAACTTGGCAGCTCCACTGATCAGTTGGTTAGTGTATGAATTTTTTCGGATTCAGGGAACAGACTGCAAAGTATATAACAGGTGAAGCACCTGTTTGCAAAGGCTCCTGATCAGTTGGTTACAGACTGCAAAGCATATATAACAGATGAAGCACCTGTTTGCAAATCAAACTTCAAAGTTGAAAACATCACAAGAAAACTTCCGATCCCCTCCAATTTTTCCCTGTTTTTTTTTGTCGCGTTTCCCCTGAGCTTGAAGTCACCCAAGCGACGCGACCAAGGCAAAGATCGATTACCGAGAAGCACGTAAGGCCTTTAAGAAGTCCGATGCTGATGATTCGGGTCACTTGGAGTCCAAACAAAGCCCCAACGGTCGTGGCTGTTGGGTCTCAGAATTTGGGAAAAATGATGCATAGCGGCAGAATATGTAATATGCAACTGTGGATAGATAGTATGGTATGGATTTATATAATTTATAATACTTCATCACCAACAAACATGTTTTTTTTTTCGTTGGATGTCACGATTTGTTTCTTTACTGACGAAGTATATAAAGCAAGCGTTTTTTTGGGGGCCATCATTTTCACCTGCTTGAAAAGTCGCTCCAGGTGCTTTGGACGCAGAGGAGTTCTGCAACTGTGTGGAATCTTTGGGCATTGAGGGCTTGACCAATGAAGAGGCCAGGGTGGTTACCCTTCCTGAAACGAACAGGGAGTTTACCCCTGAAGGCCGAATCCTGCAAGGAAGGACACATCTGAAGTATTCCCCAAGGTGTATTCCCCAGTGTTTTCCCGGTGCGAACTGTAAGTTTCAGGGATGGATTGGAACAATAGGAGTGAGTGAATTTGAAGGTAAGGTTCTACAAAATCTCACAATTAAGATGATAGTTTCAATCCAGGGTTGTCTGGGAAAGGGATGGAAAGCGCTGATCAATACCCTGATTCTTTTTGTTTTCCCCTGGGGATGAGAAGACACCCTTAGTATATCAGATCTCGTTATTGAACCAACCAAGTTGATAATAATTGGAGTACAGTATCTGAAGTCAGCTTGGAAGAGTTTTTCACGAACTGGTTCGTCACTGTGAACAACAAACACCCAAGAGATGATCAGAAGATACCCATGTAAGAGTTATCATTATGGCCGGCCGGGAAGGATTTACCATTCTTATGGTGAACAAAAACTGTGCTGTGGCGAAACAATCCTGATACCATTGATACCACCAAAAAAGGTAAGAGATGAAGCTTACCATATTCTTTCCGCATCCCACTCCTTTTTCGCAATGTTGAAGCTTGTTTGTAATTGTATGGGCAGTGTATGGGAAATCTTGAATAGTAGCAGAGGGTCTAGGCAAGTATTCCCACATCCGCAACGAATACTAGAAAAGGCTGTCATCCAGACAAAAAGCAGTCCAAAATTCCACGACAACTTCACAGACACACATGAGTCATTTTGAATACTCTCCCTGGATGTTTGTATGTATCACATGGATTTCTCAGCATCAGTGATTTTCCCTTCCAATCCAAAAGAACTGATCCAGCTTGCAGGTAACATCCATAAGAGTTACCCCCACGAAAACTAACATGACTGGCTCAAAAACCCAACCATTTGAAGATGTATCTCCTATTCAACATGGTGATTTTCCATTGTCATGTTAGTCTTCTTCCGGGTTGTAAGCAATAACAAACATGAGATTTCTCGGAAAAAAAAAAACGCAAAACACCAGGAAATTTTCCCAGTCACATGGTCCCGTCACATGCATCCATTGATGTTCATGAATCACCACGGCACGCTTCAGCACCATGGCAGGTGAGAGGCTTGGTGGATTTTGCTGATGCCAACAAGGATGGTAAAGTAGATCCTAAGGAGGTGCAATCAGCAATCCGATTGGGAAAGGTTTCTCAAAAGGGTGGCGGTGGCGGGTGGGGACCCACCAAGGCAGAAGGCTAGGCGGTTACCGTGATAGGCGTGATACCCAAATATACACAAAATACCAAACAAAATTCTTGGATTTGGACGACTCGAACACAAGGGGATGCTACTGTGGGCAGAATCAATCATGAAATCCAAGGTCAAGATGGTTCATGGATTTTTGAAAGGAGCAGATTTATCTACAACCAATTGATATGAAGAAGGGAAATGATTCGAAACCATGGTGATGCTGGGTCCATCATTTTATATTTCTCCTAGGAAGCCTTTGGGACCACAAATGCAAGGTCCAACCCCGAAAGGCCATCAACAAAAATCACAGGGAAAAACCCCGCAGTTTATCCGAGCTGCTAGCTCCCGAGTTTTCACCATCCTACAAGAAAAGGAACGTAGTCTTCCCATCATCATTTTTGAGGGGTTATTATTAACTTTTTTGGTATGGCTTAATATGATGGTGATTTTTGTAATCAACCTTGTCAAGTGATGTTTAAGTGGGACATAGATTCTAACTAAAATGATGTAGAAACTGTTTCCTTAACTTGAAGATTTTTTTCAACCAGGTTTGCTTAACAAAAGCCATCACTTGGAGGATTTTGGAATCTGCTTCACCGCGGACCAGGTCTTTACCTGGTTGGCTACTCAGCTTGGGAAGCCGATGCTATGGCAGCAAATCAATGGGCAGTTTCAAGTTGACAGCTACTCACCACCTGGGATGTTTGACACCCTGTAAATAATGGGATAAACGCATTGCACATGGCTTTTAGTAGTTGGTTGCTACTGTTTCGGAAGATTCATCTTACAACTGTACCACAACCTACTCGGAAGAGTCATCACTCAACGGCCATAACATTTGGTTGGCCACATTACTAAGTCCCAATGGCCACTTTTCGCCACCAGAGAAAGATTTTGCATTAAACATGTGTTGTTTTTGAACTGACCAAGTCTGTATATACAAAAAACACATTTTCTCCCAGCATTCTGGGAGACTTCAATGACAAGTTACAAGGGGTTTCGGCCTGACCTTGGCCAAAAACCGCAATTCACTGACATGAAATCCTCTCCAGGGAAGCTAGCAACTTTACCCCTGTACCGCGACTGGAAGACTGTACACTTTCAAGCTTCCTTAAAAAGGTACCACCTGGCAGATGCAAGCAACTAGTTAAAGGAGAGGCATGATTTCAAACTCCACATCTGAAAACGTGAAGTCCGAAATCTTGGATTTTGTTTTGATTTTAAAGTAATTTGTGGTCTTTCTACTGTAGGATACCACAGCACTATAGGAACACCAACGCCTTTGTGTTGGCAGTGTGCTTGGGAGTGCGGTTGTGACCACCATGTAGATAGGCACTGCCAAGAGTTGCAAAATCCAGTGCCAAGGCGCTATGTCCAGAAACATGGCTACCTCATTTGGTAGCCATCAACACTTTAAAGATATGCGAACAGAAATATTTTCAAGACAGCAAAACGTAGAATCCTTACACTACGTTTTTTTTTCCCGATACATTGTATACGGTCTTGCACGTCTTTATATTATTTGGATTGGATGTTCCGTGTTATACACCATGTATAAGTTCTGGCATCGTGTATCCGGAAGCTTTTTTTGTCAGACTGCAGATGATGTAATTTACATACAATCTGTGCTCATCTCTATCTTATACATCTGATTTTTGATGTAAACATATATGTGTTTTTATGTTGTGATATATACAGGTATATTCTGGAGATGCATGTTGTCCCTCAAGAGCTGCCAAGGAAGGAAGAGGAAGCGGAAGTGGAAGATCCCAAGCCTGAGGATGATGTGAATTCAGTCCACTCAGGGATGTTCATGTGAAGCCATGGGATGCCATATCCACCACCCCAAAAAAGTTCAGAATGGGACGGTGCTTCGCAAAGCATTCAAACAATAATAGTAATCATAATAATAACAATGATAATGATGATTATAATAAAAGCAAACATACAACAATGTTTGGTCTACAAAAAATGTGTCCAAAGTTCATGAAGCCATAGCCGCCTCCCAGTGTTTCAACTGCCCCCCTCCTTCGGTGCACCGTGCCAAGACGGCATCAGTGCATTAGTGTACCACCCTGGATGATGCATTTGACAAGGCTTCAAGCAGATCTATGTTTGCACTCAACAGAACTTCGGGAAACATGGTCCCAAATCTGTTGCACAAAAGTTAGTATCCAACAATTAAAGGAGTCATGGGCAATTCATTGCATGCAAGTTCCATATATTTGGGGTGATCCGGGTAACCCCATCAACAATCAGCAGGAGCGATACAATTTCATAAGAGACAGTACTATCATAATCCGTTTTAGATCGTACAGATCTTCACATTGTTCTTGGCCTGACTCTATATGTGAACTGTTTCTCATTCATGTGTTCATTTGTGACCAATCTATTTGGTTCTCATCCCATGAACTCTCGTCTCGATCATTTTATCTAAATATATAGTTAGAATCAAATCTGCCCTTGATAGTGTATCACAGGATGATCCAACCGTTTCGTCTCACAATGCTGCCATATGTCAGCATTCGACAAGTCAAAGAGGTTATGGTGCATGCACAGCACCGAATATCCTTGCAATGTCCCTGGCAGAACCAGAGCCTGTTTTTGAAAGGTTGAAATGAGCTGGGTAACACCTTCAGCTTTTATGGTGGTTTCCGAGTGAGGAATACATAGGGGAATTTCTGCGAAGTGGGGAATTGGGGAGTTCGTTTCAAAGTAAGCTTAAGGGGGCAGGGAATGACATCATGAATGCTCAGAAGTATCGGAGGAAAGACACTTCATGAGTGCTATTTTAACATCAGAAAATCATCCCTGGAAATCGGAAAATCAGCACGTCAAAATCAATCAAAATTCATCCAGTTGCAGGTCCACTGGAAGACTGACTGATTCTCGTGTGCACAGAAAACGTTTTGCGTTGATGGTTAAGAAATTCAGCAAACCAGTTGATATGGCATATATATATACATATATATATATATATATTATTGTTATTATTATTATTATATATAAATATATATATATATATATCTATTATATTACTGTTTGTTGTGAAAGATTTCTTCAATTCATCTCAACTGGTTCGCCAGATTTCTGAAGCATCTGACAGTAAGTCTGCCAGCTCCCCCCACTGCCTCCACATCGTCTTGGTGCCTTGCGGCCGAACGAGTGAGGCTTTTGACTTTGCCAAAAGAGCCAGCAGCCTCTTGGTTGCATGGAAAACGCGGCTGGGAAGTGGAAAATGCATCCAGGTGATTCGATTCGTGACCTTTCTAATCCCCTGAAATGGAGGTCACTTAACCTTTGAATGGGTCACTTAACTAATCCCAAAAAGGGCACCAGGCGAATTGCCAGGATTCTGTGGACTTGTTGCGTTTTCCTTCTTTCTTGGCGGATGAGTATCTCCTTGATGCGTTGAAGTCGACGGAGGTGTTTTGTGATGACTTCATATCTTTAAATCGACTCTGATATGGACATTGTATATATTAGCGTCATACAGTCATACACTGTATTTGAGGTTTGCTCTAGAATCGTCAATGTCAATATCCATGTTTCCCTTTTCTCAGGTTTGCCGTACTTATCTGTTTACAAAGTATATTCAACATGGGCGGTTTTGTGAGTAGGCCAGGCTTGGTCAATATACAAGATCTGTGAGAATGGCGACTAGATTGTAAAAATTACATACTGCTGATGGAAGAAATCCCAAACAACATTAGTGAGATCAAACAACCACTTGGGATGTATAAAACCTGGTGAATAGTGGGATAAACTACCTATCAACTGGTGCATGATTTCTTCCATCTACAGTACCATGTGCGTTTTTCCATCAGTTATATATAAGTAATCTATGATTTCAGACGAGCAAAGGAACTGAAGATGTTAGTTCAGCACTTGGTGGATAACTGCCCAAACCGGCCGACCTCGATAGATTTGGCGGTGCAAAGAGAACACCCATAGTTGACTTATGTCAGAGAAGGAAACAAATGAACATCATGGAAGAAACAAAATATGTCTGTAGACGTGTATATAATCATACATGTATAAGATGCTTTATTTATCTACATCAATAGTCAGTATGTATACAATATAGAGGCTGATAAATCCTTATTGTAGTCACAGGTGTGGTCCTTTTGGATGGCAACTATAGATCAATGTTTGAACTGAAACGAATCTCCAACCATCTCAGCACTGAGGAGTGTCACTCATGATTTCCGATTTCCAGGGTCAGAAAATGTGCATGTCAACTAAATGTGACAAACAACAACCTCTATGCGCAGATGCTAGTAGTGCAATATCGAAGTGTTCAATCATGAGCTGTAAAACAGCCCATGAACTTTAGATCGTTTTCCTGACTTCAAAACGGTTAGTTGCTTCGTTGCTTCGCCATGAGAGCGCTTTTTCGGACCCGTCCTTTGTTGGTGCCCGCGGTAATCTCCCGGCGTTTCGTTGGTCATGTCACCGGCAACGCACGGCGACAGCCTTGGCGGCATGGTGGTGCGCGTAACCTGAATGGTCTGACAGGATTGCCAGGGGTTAAAACCATTCTGGAAGAGAATGTGGCAGATAGTGTTTTTATGGTCAAGCTCCTTGGTATCTGAATTAAAGGATTGGTGCTGATTTGGTGCAGGGTGAGATATGTTTTTCCAGTTCTGTGTTTGGTATATATATATATGGTTGTGGGATGAATGTTGGAGTTGCAGGATATCATGTATCATTTCAAACAGCTTTAAAATGATCAGTTTGAGTATCCCATTCTTTCAACTGAATGATGAAGTAATCTTCAGACTGCAGATGCAAGACCTCAAGATTGAGTTGCCTTCGGAACCTCAAAAGACTTCGGATTGAAAAAAGCATGACCCAGAAAAGACCACACAGGAACTATTTGAATCTCAGGACATGCTGGCAGTTGAAATCCTGAAAAAGGATGTTGCAAATCTGTATCAAGATTGAAGGAATTTCGCTGAAATCATAGAAGTCTGAGACCCTTTTTGAATGATCTTGAATCATGAAATATGAAGGGAATTCTTTTTCTGATCCATATTGAAGGATTCCATCTTCGGTGTACTCTATGGCAGGCATAGTGATGGGCAGGTTGCTGCCTGCCAAAAACCTTTCCAGCTCATGCTGGCAAAATGAGCCGGGTGCAAAGTCTGACATGAAGGGTCATTCGTTTACATTTGAAATTTCTCATGGGATAATATCAGGTTTTCCAGTATGAAAATTGCATAGGTTTTCACTTCCATGTGCATACAAATCATCCGCCCGAGGCCTACAGGCTTTTGTTCCAATGTGGAAACAATGCAGGACAGCCCGATCTGAAATATATGGGGGAGATGCCCAAATGCTGCAGTGTCATTTCATTTCCAGGGCCAAAAGGAGATGATGCAGGAGTTCAATATTCAAAGGTCAAAATATCTTACCCTCTTAAAAACTGACATATCCCCAACCAAGGCACTTCTGAAGAGGATTTTCCTTTTCCTAAGGTGGGATATTTTTTTAGTTTCCTGGAGGGTAATAGCAATCTTTTCACCTGTTGTTTTGGTTACAGTGCTACGTTTGGGTCATTTCCCTACATCCAATACGCATGCTATGTGGAGCCTCGCCGCCGCATGAAGCCTTGGAACAAGAAATGCCCTGGAAGCTGATTTTGGAACGCATGGCTCATCCCCCTCCTTGCTTCAGCAGGTTTTTTTTAAGGTGTTAGTAAATTGCTTCACTGATGACAATGATTTTCTTTGCCTGACACCAACGCAACCAACAAATATCAAAACATCAGCTTTGGAAGGAGTTTTTTCCTATGAAAGAATGGGTTTTCACCCCTCCTGTGAGCAGTTTTTCGTATGGCTCCTCCCTTTTTTTTTTGCGGCTCCCCGGCTGCCAGGACAACAAGTTTATGGGAGAACTAGACGAGCCAATGAGCTCGGATGAACTGAGAGAATTGGTGTTGTCGGAGTCTTGGTGTCGTTTTTGGACGTAGTTGTGCCCAGAATTTGGAATTAAATGTTATTGGATGGATATGGAGTGGAGTAGAATATTTGGGGTGCCGTTGTTGGGTTATTGGGTGGTGTTTTTTTTGTTGGAGCTTCCCTCAGATGACCATAGATGACCAGTGTTTTTTTTTGATTTTCTTGGAGATGGAGGTTTCACGCTGATTCCTTCATTGAACGGAGATTTCACCACTGATGGAATCACCTTTAAAAGGACCTAGGGAACAACACTTCAGGGGCTTGAAACCATAAGGATCATAAGGTCCAACAACTAACTCCTAACAGTAGCACCTGTCAGGCAGGTTTTGAAGATGATGGTCCTTATGGGGTATTGGTGATATGTTAGTTGAAGGGAGTGTATGTCTTTTCAACTGGAGGACCTGTTTTGCTTTATACACTGAACGTTTCACTGGAATATTGACACGTTGTGCTTCGATCCGCGTTGCAACGTGTACCTTCACTTGACAAAGCAATGATGATCTCGCCTGGCCCTGACCTCAACAGGAAGTGTAGTGAGGGAGTCCCTGTAGGGTGACCTTATATCAGGTGGTTGAAGTATGATGTACAGTGGTTCTTGTCCACTTATTCCACAGCTATTATCATTTTTCATCCGCAGACTCTCTGTTTGGTTGTTGGCTCACAGTGGATCTATGCAGTGCAAATCTACAACAGTTGAAGCTGCAAGAAACCAACAAACATCAGGCACCAAGTATAATGGCAAAACATATCTCTGACACAAAAAAAGCCATTCTGACAGTTTGTTCAAATCATGCACACAATTTACCAAAATATAGTGGTGGTTTCAAACTCAATCCTTCCTTTCTGGACCCTGGATCACCACTCAAATTCTCCACTCGACTAAGGAATGGCAAGGTTTGGTTTCTGCTTTGGAAGCAGCAGGGGTTGAAGTGCTAACTGCAGAAGCGCAAGGCTTGCCAGATGCTTGGCTTGCCGTATCTAAAATCTGTTGGAGTAGTGCTTTTTTTTTCAATATCACCCCAACCTTGAGAACATGATTTTTTTTGGGGTGTTACTATCACCCATTGTGTTGGGATGATGTTTTTTTTCCATCTTCTTTTCTGCAGAAGTTGTATCAAAAACACATACACATAAACTGGTCAGTCTGTAATTTGAAAGATCGTCTTGTTTCTTGTTCTATACTTGGGCAGCTTGGGAATAGTTCTTCACAAAACAGCCAAACAGGACTTCAATGATTCAACGTGCAAAGCATCAGGGACAATTCTTGGTTCTGGATTTGAAATTAATGCAAAAATCCAATTGCATTCTGAACATTTGGAACAATTATCCATTGGATGACCATAGGAGTAGCATGGAGTAGCTGGATTTCGTCACCAATGAAATGCCAATGAACCGCAGTCTTCTTCGTATGCAAGCTGTTGGCTGAAATCCTGCACCACTTGGGATCTTAAAAAACCCTTGGAAAACCCTGTGCAAAACGACCTATCAAGTTGTTTCTTGATTGGAGCCATCGGGGGCCTTTCATAGCTCCAATCAGGTTTGGGACTTCTACCCCATCATTGCTATGTGCATGGTTTCACAAACCTCAGAGATTAATGACAAAGGTCTTCAATTATAGTGAGGCAGTATGGATAGGGGCTATGTGAGGACCCATACAACAGCCTTAAATCAAGCATAGCAAACCTTGTTTTTGGATCCGTTTTTTGTTACAGAAGCTTTCGCAGCTGCTGGGTGATGACAAAAACCTTCAGGATGAAGTCTTTCCCAACAACTGGTTCTCCACTCACAGCGATGGTCGCGTGGTGCTGTATCCCATGAAGGTTCCTTCAAGGGCTGCGGAAATCCGCTTCGATATCGTTGAGACAGTGCGCAGGTGCATTGTTCGAGTCGGGTTGGGGAAGGATAATACTGATCCAACCCAACTTGCTAGTGATATATTTTATAGTATATAATGATTATGTAAATATTATATAATGATTTATAGTGATTATGTATATATCACCGTCCTGGATTACTTACTTAGGAGTATTCCCTAAAGGAAATTTAATCTCAACATTTAAATTGCATGATGCTTTATTCAGGATGGTTGTGGTTCGATACTCCCTCGGTAAATCTCACCAAGTGGAAGAAATCCGAGATTTTCAATGATGGCATGTAAACACCTGTCACTGAGTGGGATGATCCTGAAAGCACCAGCTGGGTATAGCTTGGTGGAAAATTTGAAAGATCCACAATCTAGCTGGTGGTAGAGTAGCGATGGACCGAGCTGTTGGGGTATCAAAACTCAACGAAAATACCACCAGGTTTCTCGAACCACATCTTAGTAAGGTAGGAACTAAGGGAAATGAACAATAAACTTCGTTTGGAGCAAACTTGAAAATCATTGCACTTTTTGGGGAAGCCAATCCATTCCAAGGTCCGAATGTCCCCAGCTGTGCAGGAAGTTTGGATTGGTAGAACCCATTTATGACTTAACACCTTGGTCAAAGTCTGGTGTCGCCTTGGAGGGCACAGGTGGGGTGGGGATGGTTTGGGATGGTTAGGGTGGCAGCTGGGATGTAATGGGTCGTGGTGGTTTGGAAGATTCCTTTGGGTTGAGGTTCAACATGGATTGGATCAATGAGACACATGGCAAATATCATGCTTTAATTCAGGGGGAAGGTGAAACATGTTGGGAGTGGTGGATGTTTTGGTGAGTTTGGTGGCTAAAACAATTCTAGATGGAGAGGAAGAGAAAGACAAGGAACTTGTAGGCATGTTCGCTACTGGACGTAGCTGGGTATATTCCAGATCACTCAGTAAGTCAAGCCCTGATGTATGGAGGTAGGGTGACCATGTGCTGGTGCTTGGACTGGAGGATAGATCATAAATCGGAAAATCTAAATTCAACATCAGAGTATGTCAAGATATGCAAAACATATCAAATAACTACACATGTCAAAAATTCAGGAACTCCCTAAAATTTGGAACTTGAAAACTCCTGAACTTCAACCGGGTTCAAGTTCCCGATACTTTCGAGTTTTTGATGTTGAAGACAACTCCCAAAAGGCCTTGGTGGTAATCATCCCTTCTTCGACGAGTCCTGCCAGGCAGCTTGGTTTTGGATCGCCATGGTCGAACCGCCTATGTGGCCACTTCCAACCGAGCGGATCGGAATTTAGCCGAGATCTGGGCTAAGGAGAGATTCCATGGTAGATCTTGTGTGAACTGATGGGGTTGGAACTGAAGGAAATGAAGGTAGCCACGTTCCAGATGAATTTGGATGATAGCTTGTCAAATGTGGCAAGTACACTGGTAGGAACACCTTTGTGGTATAGGGTTGTTGGCTCATTGCGCAGACGATGGTTTCCTGCATTTGTTTCTTAAATTGTCATGTACCAGAATTCTGAAAAATCCAACATCAGCGCCAGGACATCTGTTAGGTTTGCGTTAGAGAATAAAACTTGATGTTGACAACCAGGCCTCTATCAATAGTCCAGACTTTTTCAACTTTCCCGAAGACTGCTGCAACAAAACATTATTCGCTAATATGGCCCGGGTGTGTTTCGGTTTGTATTTTGAGGCCTTGGCCATCCATTACAATCCATTAGCAAAAGTTGCATTTTAGTCATAATCCCCGGCGTGAACTTTGCGCCCGAAAACAGAGTCAAAAAATCAATGCCGCAAGCTCACGTTTTATAGGAATCCTGACTGTCATGCAGCAGATTCCGCAACATGAAGATAGGGCACCCTCTCTCCCTTCCCATTGTGGTCCTGATGTCGACTTCCCTATCCTCTAGGGCTGCTTTGACGCAGTTCCAGTCTGGTTGAGGAGATGGGATACGAATTGGTGACATTTACATCCAAAGACAGACATGGCCAAGAGATTTACCACACGAACGCCTCTTGGTTTGACAATGTTTCATTTCCAGGGTCCGGTATCAGAGCCCAATGAAAGGTACGTGACGTTTATCGTGCCGTGTTCCCAAGACGATGAGTTATGTTTAAGTTTAAGTCTGTATCAAGCTTTTTGCCTTCTTTGTATAAAGATAGATGTCCACTGAGTCCACTATGTTGTTGTGGCTGACGGGGAGGATGAAGCCAGCAAACTGTAAACAGCAATATCATCATTGCGTTTAACCATGCCTCGTTTGTGGCATGGATATTTGTTCCCGCTTTTGTTGGCACCAGCAATAGAAGCGGGGTAATTCATCACTGCTTTTATTTCTTGTTAACCATGGCTAGTTGTTGGGGGAACAACGTCTTTTGGCTGTCAAACATGAAATGCTTTAAACTAACTGATGTTGTTCCCAATTTGGTTGCTTTCATTTGGAGTGAACATAAGTGTCCTTTGTTTATCATTTACGTTCTACCGCATTACAGGGAATCTATCCGAACTTTCTAATCATAACGTTTTTCAGGTTTGCAAACCATTCTGAAAATTTGTTCGTCAAAATTGTCAAATCTCACCTGGATCCGAACGTTGCTTTTCGTTGAGGTGCTGATGTCAGTGAACAGCAACTTCGCAGTGCTGTGCCCGTCTGCATCTCGTCCATATTGAGTGAACGTTCTAGCACATGTTTCTTACTTTTCGGCAGTCGTGGCACGTCGGACTCAGTCCGTTCCATTTTTGGAGTTTCTGGGGATTCTGCGCAAATTTTTTCCTCTGGATCAATTGAAAGAGTTTCTTCTGACCTCACCACCACTACTTTAAGTCTTGACATCGGCCGCGTTTTGAAGCCAGGCAATTCCTGACGAGAAGGAGTTGAAGAACGTGACTGATGCGTTGAAGCGCAGCATGAAGGTGGGAGAGGGAGATGTTGCGACATCATCTGAGTGGTAGATGATGATGGTGATGCCATTATATATTTATGTAATATGCATGTACAGTATATGTATACACTGTATACTATACAGATTGCAGTATATTTTGAGACAGAGTTTATGTAGTATTTCACATTTTCACAATCAGAGCACTATCATCAACACTAGTATATGACTGAAGAAGTCTTCACTCACCTTGAGACCAATCCGACCCATGTTGTTTACTGCCAAGCCTTCGTGACTCAAGGTGGTGGTGACTGTGACCATGGAGCAATTGGACGCTTGGTTAGGAAACAAGAATCCAGTCACCTTGGTCATATACCCGAAAGCTGAAATCGAAATATGTACTCCATAGCAACTCTAGGTGGTTTCAAATATTTTTTTCAAATTTTTACCCTCTACTTGGGAACGATTCCCATTTTGACTAATGTTTTTCAAATGGATTGAAACCACCAACTAGAACTTGTAAACGACATTTTTTGTGATTTTGTGGGATCCCAGTTTTTTCTTGAAGTGAAATGGGAGGAAAGATGTAGCTATTAGTTTCAGTTGTAGAATGTGATATTTATAAACTTGGTTAGAGCGCCTGAAGAGTGATTGAACAAAGTGAGCAAAAGGCAACCAAATTCTTTGCCACTTGAACTATTTTTGACATGATGATGAGCTATGTAGGATCTGCAAGATCAGCATTTTGTGGGTGACGTTTTTTAAGCGCAGTCACCCCTTAAGAGTTTGATATCATTGGTCAATGTCAATGTACAACCTTAAGGAAGATTTGTCAGTTGTGATGACGAACATCAGTTGTTTCCATTTGATGCCTGGACTTTACTCGTGTGGGATTTTCGATTGCGCCCATGACAAAATCCCGAGGAGGTGAGTGATGCAGTAGAATCGTGCGGTTAAACCCCGTTGTAGACTCCATTGAAATCAGGATGCCTACATTGTATGTATATATAATATATACCGTAGA
>DF241608.1:2288-75080 GCA_000507305.1 Breviolum minutum Mf 1.05b.01 | reverse complement strand
TATCTTGAAATTATGGATCCGAAATAGCAGAGTCTTCCAAGACTCAAGAGGATCGGATCAACGTGATGTTTTATTTTAAGCATAAAATTTGCCGCCCAAATTTTGATCCCCAAAATTCGGGCATTAGCATTTGCCAGGGATGGTTTGTCCCCAACGAAAATGTGTGGCCATTCGCAGTGTAATCTGAGATGAAGTTCCCCATACGCTACTTTTGTGAAGTGACATGGAGGAAATTCCAGCTAGCATGTGACTTGTTGCATCCTTCCTCAAATAGATGAGATGGACTTTGTTCACATACCGAAAGCAAAGTAGATTAGGTTGACTCCACTTTATGGGAGATCGTTTTACCGGTACTTTACTTGAGGCTATGTTTAGGCATCGCAATGATGGGTATCTTGAAGATCGAGCAGCTTCATCTTGAAAATCACGAATAGCGCTTTCAGTACTTTTTGGGTACCAAGGAAAAGCTAAATGGAGTTGAATGTGTTCCTGGCGTTTCATCTCTTTCTGTAAAGGGGCAAAAGCTACACTAGGAACTCTGCAGTGTCGACATCCAAGGGCAAGTGGTGAGTTATCGTTTCAGACAAACTTGGAAAAATGGTGCATATTATACATATCATATCACATATACAATATACTATACATACATGCATTGACATACATCACAGACAAACCGGTGTATACAATTGTATACATATTAATTACATTTTAGATTAAAATATGTACTCGGACTCCAACATGGATGATAAGGGTGCCTATACTCCATTCCTTCAGGTCCAAATGGCACCTTTCGAAGATGCTGGTGCATGTGTATATATAAATATCTCTATATATATATGTAGATGTAGATATATGTATATTGTCTATTGAGCGTCCTTTTCAGGGCGATGCCACTGCACCTACTAACCAAACTCTCACAACTCTTTGGCTCTCCACTTTGTGGTCACCAGGAGCGCAAACGTGCAGACTTCCAGGACGAGATCACTAAAAAGAGTCTGGGTGTGGGAACAGCAAGCTGGTCAGAAAAGCAAGAAAGATTCGAAACAACATTTCCTCGTCAATTGGACATTCAACCCCTGTGCTGTTTCATGAGGAGGGGGCCCCCCAGCTTGAAATTTTAGGAAACAAAATTTGTTGCACTCTTGGGCCCAAATAGGAATTACCCCCCACATTGACAAAACGGGGCTTGACATTAACAGCAGTCAGCATTAGAGAACCCCCTACAAAACTTGCTGTTGGCGAAACACCGAAGCAAGTCAAAGCAGCTACCGCCAACAAAAATAACAATCGAAAAGAAATTGGCATCAAGAAATGCCAAGTTCAACTTGGAGACAATTTTGTTGAGAGTTCCAAACAAAAACAACTGATGGACATGAAAAAACGTATGCGACTTTCCCTACATCGGTGGGATGTTGAAGTCGAACTGCGATCCGGTGATCCATCCAACCCTCCACCAATAAAGTGGATCACCTGTTGATGGTTGAAAGAAATGGGGGGGGGGTGGTGCAGTTGAGCTTGGTAGCAAAAAAATCTCACAAGGAAAACCAGATGGTTTTTTTCGCCACCAAAAATCGAATCTAATCGGTGGTTTTTTGGGGATTTCCTGAACCATGAACAGTATGAAGGGTTTGATAGGGTTTCAAAATGTAAGAGGTGGTGTTTGTCACCAGATTTCAGAAGCATCCAAAAGTATGGAGGTTCGCTTCACTGAACTGGATGAAACTGGGTTACTTCCAAAAAAAAACAGATTGCCCGAAAAGGTATGGTTGGAAGGCCATAGGGGAACAGCCCCAATGTCCATCTCAAGAGATGCTTCCAAGCCGGTGAAGCCGGTGAAACACCAGCGAAACACCAGCAAAATTCCAGGTAAGAAGCTGGGGGAAGTAAGAAGTGATACTGTTGATGGAAGACATCCTGCACCACCTAGGATGTATAGAACCCTGTAAATAATATTAAATAATAGGTTACTTAGAAGGTCAAATCTGTTTCAAACATTCCCTCATTTCCATAAAGTTTTTGCTACTCCGATGGGACCCGATCGTTAACGACAGACCATCCAAATCCTACAGGACGCGCCTCCCTTATGCGAGGCTTGGGAAGGATGGGTAAAGTGTGACTTGCGAACGGTGAAATGGTCACGTTTTTTGAAGGGCGAAAAAGGTTTCGCTGAAACAATCCATGGAATGATGATGATGATGATGATGATGATGATGATGATGATGATGATGATGATGATGTTGTTGTTGTTGTTGTTGTTGTTGTTGATGATTTACTCTCAAAAAACACCAACCTCTAGGAACAAAAGCTTTCCCACCTCTGCCAGGTCATTGATGGCGATGTGGAAGAACGAGTTGACAATCCGGACTCGACGGTATATCTCATTTTCATGGAGGCACATAAAAACGAAAAGAAGTTCAACGAAACCCATGAAACGAAGAAAGACGAAATTCCCGGGGTGGGGGGAAACTTGTCTTTGGCCTTGCTTTTTTAGATTATATAATTTGTTCCATCGAATCGAATCTTGTTGGGGATGTTTGACCAGCAACAGTTCCTTAATTACCCATCTTAAAAAATGGCACTTCAAAAACGAGAGTGAATCGGACTCCAATTCCTTCAAAAGGTGTTTTTGTTTTCAGGAGTTTTTGGAACCGATTTTTCCGCAGAAATCTTGTCCCTTTGACCTGTAAAAATGGGAATCCCTGTCAGGGTCCGAGGTTTTTTGCGCTAGTCATTGCTAAGTACCATGAGGACTTCTAGGTCATATGACACTAACATGCACCCACAGGACGTAGTAGAAGTAGATTGAGTCACATACTGCTACATGGCTCGTCGCAACTGGGGCGGAAAAAGTTTCGTTCTACCTACCGTACTTGAATGTGAGTGAATGATGCGGACAAGATCCAAAAATGTGTTTCAAGAAGAGTAAACCCTCCCAGAAAAGCGAAAACATGTTGGAAGGATTTTCGGGCCACAAAAAAACATCGGAAAAACCGCAGAAAAAAAATTCAGATGATGACACGGCAGGGCTCCACACGAACTCGGGAATCCTTGCGAAATGCCGCGGTCTACCATGGGGTGAAAGTCAATGAATTTCAGGCGGGATTAAAAAACCACAGCCGACTTCAAAAGGGATTTTTGTTGCATAGCAATTTGGTTTGTTCACGGGCAAAAAAAGAATGGAGGTTCGCAACAAAGTACTATATGCACAATTTTTCAAGATGCCGGCAGGAAGGTGTTGGTTTTTGTGTGCCCATCCCCCAACTTCTTTCACTTGGTGCAATCTCAGAATGGTTTTAGTTCGTGCGGGAAGTCTCGGATCATTCGAACATACAATCGCTGAAACTGTTTTGGTGGTGAGTCCAAAATGTCCAATGTTACTCACTGAGTGGATGTCTACAATTATTCTATCATGTTTGCCTAAATTGGTCAGCCCTTTTTTTTTTGGGGGGGGGGTGGAGGTGAAATTTCAAAAAAAAACACACACACAACTCAACATTTACGAAACACCTTTCCCCGGAAGATGCTCTTGAAGATGCCCGCTACCTCGTTGTCAACTGATGCCATCAGAGCCCCGAATCTCAGAATTTCCCTTCGACGCGAAGGCAGAGAGTTCCAGCTTTAAGAAGAATGAGACCATTACAGTCACTCGTCAACCTTTGGTACAACTTCTGGTGGTTCTTGCCTCCAAAATGTTTTAAGGATATGGTGATTTTCAGCCAAGGGGTATCTAGGTGGTGGTTTCAAATATTTTTTATTTTCACCTCTATTTGGGAAGATTACCATTTTGACTAATATTTTTGAAAGGGGTTGAAACCACCAACTAGGTATACTTTTCACAAACTTCATGCCTTCTCAATGAACCAAAAACCTTGTCTTTCTTCTTTCCTCCTCTCTGATTCTCCTCTCCTTTTGGGGTGCGTGGTTGCATCTCTGTAAGACAATGTATTCGACCTCAGGAAATTATACAGGTTCAGGTCCCTGAGTCTCAAAATTCATTTCTGCCAATGAATTTCCCAAAGATAATCAAAATTGGGTTGGGGACGGGAAGTTCAACATATGAATCTTCAAAAATGGGTTGGAATATCTTTCTGCTGCCAAGCTATCAACATCGGCGTTAACACGACCCAACTAAGGATACCATCAAGATGTTATCCGTGTATTCCACTGAGCGCAGTGTTTTCGTAATACGCAGTGCACTTGAGGTGCGGTGTCAGGTTGCTGGTGCTGGTGTTGGTGTTGCTGGTGGTGTTTTTATTCCTGGGTGGTGGAAGGTGTTGAAAGGTGTTGGATGTATGAAATCTCACCACCTGATGCCGAGCAAAAACGACATTGTTCTCAGGAAAAAGTGTCTTTTTTTCTTCTCAGTTTCAGGTTTCGGATTGGGTCACGTTCTTCCATAGAGGCTTCGTTCTTGCTTAAAAACAAGAGTGCTGGTAGTTTGGGGGGGAAAAAAAGCACCATAGAAAGCATATCATGGCAAAGGTCAGCAAGTTGTCTTGAGATGTCTGGGATTGAATCTCAAAAAGTCCCGGTTTGAGAACAGACAAAATGCCCCGGTTTGATTCTTTCAAGGGACAACCTCAAAGAGGTCACTTGAAAGGAGCTTCAGTGGCACCGGATGAACACCATCTCCAATGAAGGACTCACCAACTGTCACCAGTTGACGGAAAGGTAGTTTATCCCACTATTTACAGGGTTTTTGTTCACATCCCTTGTGGTTGTTTGGGATTTCTGAAGCATCAACACATATGGGTGTTTCCAAAAATAGTGGTACCCCCAAAATGGATGGTTTATAATGGAAACCCGTATAAAAATGGATGATTTAGGGGTACCCCTATTTTCGGAAACAGCCATATGTTGATATGTCAGTAAATGTAAGAACACCTCACAAGAAAAAGGGTGAAACTAAACAACTCCGCCATCTCAGCTGTACTGCCCGCTTTGTTGACAGGGGGTTTGCAGTTGGCTACGGACTGCCATGGGTGCACATGCACGCAGGCAGAAATGGTGAAAAGCAGCTGTTCCCTTGCGATGACTAAAATTTTAGTGGTTCCAACTTGCAGTAACCAACATATTTCTGCCTTTTGTAGGGCAGTTTTTTCTACCTTCATGTATTTTAAGATGTATGTTGAATGCTTAGAATTCAAAGTTTGGGCTGGATCTCTTAGAAGTCATGTGGCAATTTTACTCTGAATTTCTGGTCAAAAGATGTCAAAACCGCTTGATAAACTGGTGGAAAGGATACGGGCTTGTTCGTTTCCAGGAAGGTGAGAAATGCTATGATATGTTCATCTATTTTCCTGGAGGGTAAGCCACATACCCAAACCTTTAGCTAGTTTTTTCGATTGAACAAATCCCCGGATTGTTTGTTGTCAAGAACACCAAGTTGCCTTTTTTTTCAGGATGGGTGTACCAACACCTTCCTTTGTGAATGCCGGGGATGGGCTTTTCACTCATCCTATTGGTGAGTTTGTCCGGGCCTCACGATCTCAAAGTGACGCGGGGGAATTTCTGTCGTCAGTCAGGACGAACCTAGGTGACATGGTTTCTTTCTAGGAGAAACGTTTAGGGAAAATCCAGACAAAAACCTGACAGCCAAAAAAAGGTTGACGGGAAAGACTAATTATGGTGGATATGATTCTTTTTTTGAATTTTTGTTCAATGAGATTGCAGAAATTTGTGTTCAATCAGATTGCTTAAGGAGTTTTTTCTACCCCCCCCAAAGGATTAAGTTGCTTTCGGAATGGAATTCCCCATTGATACAGTCGCACTTCATCAGCAACCACAAAAAACGACACACCTCAAATTCACCGAGCATTTTCAACGATAAGCTGATATGACCAACGACATAAAGCACCAACTAACCGTTGGTTAAAGGTTAAAGGGTTTTCCTTGATGACTCAGATCCTTGCAGCGATTTCTGCTGGGGAAATCAGGAAAAAAAGGCTGGGGGAATTCCGAAATTCCCATGAATTCAGTTCAAGTTGGACAGTTGTGCTACTTCAAGTTCTTTACTCTTGAAACCTGAAACCTAGTCTGAAGGATGTGAGGGATGTGTGTTTTTTTTAGTGAAACATGTGGAAGAACAGATGGTGTGTTTTCCCAGTAAGTCAGTAGGTCTATACGTGTTGGGATTGTGTTTGGCTAGATGACAGTTTCAAGTCACCCTTTTGAATTTACTTGCATGTTCACACCTAAAACCTGCGTGGGCTACAACAAAAACTGCAGTAAATGACAATGCCTCTCTTTGCCACAGATGTCTCCCCAACATGGGGGGCGAATGGGTGATAGCACTTGGTGATGTTGAGACATTTGAGCGGGTGAGCAGTGAGGTTGATATCTTTTCGTTGTTGGAGCACAACAAATGGAACCGTTCCGTCCGGGACTTGTATTGTAGAGTTTTTCTATGGGCTGGGGCGTCACGGTGGGTGAGGTGTCAGGATGGCAGGGATATTCACGGATCCAGTTGCCAAAAGGTCGATAGATTCACGAGTTTGAAACTCCCCATTCATGCTATGATGGGTTTGCGGCCATGAACCCAAGCCTCTTCTGCAAGCAATGATCCCCATATTTGGGAGGTGAAACATTTCCATTGCAATGGGAGAACCTTTAGAGCTACTTGTACTGTAACTTAGGTGGGTGGGTTTACAGATGGGTGGCTCAACCACAAGCTGGTCCGCATCCGTATAATAAGAATTACCATGCTCATCCTGATCTTAGTGAATCCAGAAGAATGGAAGGTTGGTGATGTTTCATGGCAACTTGTCCAACATGGTCTTGTATTTTTGAAGCACAATCATCTCTCAACCAATGGGTAGTTTGTCGCTTCGGGGATCCTATCGGATACTATCGGCTAGGCCTAAACGAGTTCAAACCACTAACCCCAACCGACAAGCTAACCAGTCGGGGTGGTTTAAGATTGAGATAAAATGGGAGTTTTCAAGGAGGTGGCCACCACATATGACAAGAGGTCATGGATTTCCATCTTTTAAATGAAGACATTGATTCTGACTGTACTACGAAAAAAGGTGGACAGCCATTCTTTTTCTTTTTTAGGGATGTTTGTACCACTATTTTGGATAACCCCAAAACCTTTGAACCTCTACACCAGCTGAGCCCTCAAAATGCCTCACAGATGAACCGTAAAGAAATGGCAGTTTTTTTTCATTGTTATTTCAGTATTTTTACTCAAAGGCACAGAGGGTGCTCCCCCTTGTCGACAGCGGCCACCAGGAGGCAATATGTAGAATCCAGCATTGGAGGGTCCCCTCCAGGGAACGAAAAAAACATGTTCCCCCTCTTTTAAAAGCATTTTGAGTCGATGATTTTCCCAACTTCCCCCTTTGGTGGAACATATGTGTCCTCGTTGCCTGGGGAAACGGAAAAAATTACTGCCTGTTGCAGGCGGTTCACTTAGCTTTGGTGGGCGACTTGGCACATGGACGCACCGCACATTCCAAGGCGTCAGCTGTAGAAAGGAAAAAAACAACGGGGAAGATTTTCAGGTTGAAAGCGTTTGGGGGTGGTGATAGTCGCTTCCAGAATGGTTGAATCAAAGTTGGGGGGTGGAAGTTTTTTTTTTAAAATGAAAATTAGGTGATTTATTGATTTATTCCAAAGGGCCAAATGGTAGTGTAGTATGGACATATCAGGGCAACTTTCAGAATTTGGAGACTCAAGATTCATGAAACGCTCGGATAATTCTTGAAGCAAATTGATGTTTGATTCTTGAAAGCTTTTGAAATTCTTGACTTTTGAACATTCAATCCTCCTAGCATTTTGTTTTATTTTTTGAAAAACAGATATCTGTTGCTTGAAAAGAAGACATCAACATCTCAAGAGCCTAAAACATCCACCAATTTTTTTCGCTCAGGTGCAAGGTTTGAGGATCTTCCAGAAGGCCGAAAAGAGCTGAGCTGCGCAGCTGAGTTGAAAAGCCGTTTGGTGGTTGTGGTTTCCCCAGACGAAAAAAAAAGAGATGTAAAAAAACAATTGCAAAAGGGCCATAGGGATTGAGAATGGGCATCATTATCACAGACACCAAAAAATGATTCGGTGGAAGATTGTATGGGGTATTTCCCTTATATTCATGCCCTAAAGTGCCCAATTGGATGGCAAATAGATGGCAAATAGACCATACAGAGAACCGAGGCTTTTGGGAGAAGGATGGGGGGCAAAAAGGGCTGCGGAATGGGAGCACCCGGTAGCTATGCAGCAGCGGTTGTCCTCTCAGCTTGGATGGCCCAGTGTGAAGCAGTGCCCGGCCAAGATATCCCGTTAAAAGAACCTACTGTAACTGCTGGGCTGGGCGGGCTTTGCCGCCCCATTTAAACTTCAAAAGACATCCGGTGCTACCGCGGGCGGCAGTGGCAGCGGCAACTGCAAGCGACACGGCGCTGTAAAGGACAGCAATGGCAGCGGCAAGGGCGATGGGGACGGCGAAGGCAGAGCAACAACAACAACAACAACAACAACAACAACAACAACAACAACAACAACAACAACAACAACAACAACAGAAAAGCGACCCAGGGAGGATTCGAGCCTCCACAATCTGTGCTTGTCAAGCATGTGCGACCCTGACGGGCCAACAGCTGCTCGCAAAGACAACGCCTCATCCAGGTGGCAACTGGGTCCTTACCCCGCAGGGTTGTGTTTTGGCAGTGGCTGGCTGCGGTGGCCTCGGGGTCGCGCGGATGTAGATCGGATAAAAGCAAAGGCATGCAGTAAAGGCCGCGGCTTTATATTTGCTATGTATACATAAGCGTCGAAAGATATCCTAACATTTATTGCTCTTGTAATTATCATTCAATTTTTGAGTGTCCACATTGTTCTTTCTCTTTTCCAGGTGAGTATTCTTTAGAATCACCTCAACATAAACTTTTTAATTTACGATCCTTACAGCATTGCGGGAAATTCTCCGGAGGTATCACCTTCGTGCAGGCGATGAAATTTTGCAGGGTAAACCATGCAAGAAGAGAATCTGCTTGCAATGGCAGTTGGCCCTGCAAGGTGGGCCCCTACCAGTCCAAAGTGGAGTTATAACTCCTATAAGTGGGGTTACAACCACATTTACCCATGTATAAGGCCATTTATAGGCATTGACTTGAGGCAACCCCAACAAATCATCGACAGGTGCGCGTGGATCTGGTGGCGCCAGAGATCTTTGGCTATCCCGTGGAGTATCGAGACAGGATCCCGGTGAAGTGGGGGATTCCTCAAGGATGAAGGGTTTCAACAATAATAAGCAAGTCAGTCAAAGATCATGTTTTAAGAAAAATACCAAAAGGAAACCAGCTTGAAAATCAACAAAAAAGCCAACTTGAAAGTTAAAAAGAGGTGATGTTTTTCAGCTTTGGAACATGTTTGAAAAAAACGTGTTGTGTAATTGCTGTGTGATTTCCCTTTGGCTACTTCTGTTGATGTGTGTCTGTGATCAAATTTCCACCACAGGATGCGCGCCGAAGGCTTTGAAGTCCGTGAGTTTTCGTCGGTGGAGGAGCAGCAAACTGCAGGTTTCTCGTTGTTCATCGTTTCTTTGGAGTGATGCCAGCCTCAAAAGAGTTTTCAAGGACTTTTTTGCATCCACTTGGTGAGAAGTTGGTGAAAGAAGTGTGTTTATTTGGTAGCTGTCTGAATTTTGGTTTGGAGAACTTGAGAACCTCATTCCCAGTTAAGTCCAACTTGATGATTCAAGGGAGGAGGAGTGATCCCAAAACAAATTTGCTGGACGACACATACCCACATACGTGGTTGGCTGCATAACGAAAACGCTTCGATTCTATTCGCGAAGAGGTCTTCAAGTCATTCATTTTTAGCTGTTTTTGGTCACACGCCCCAAAAAGGGCCAAAAGAGGAGGGTGAGGAAACGAAAATTGGGAATTCCTCTGGACCAACTGACATCCACTGCAGCTGTATCTTTCCGAAGATTCGCTAGCTAAAAGTTGGCAGGTTTGTTAATATGAAATTTCACTAACGTGTTGCACCCGCAATGAATATATGTACCTTTTGTACATATGCATATGCAATATAGCTTAGGTAAGAGTAAGAGGTATATGTTTTTCACATTTTTTTCTGTGGAAACCTGAAAACACATCAATTTGCGGTCAAAGGAGTACCTGGAGAAAACCTCTGATGTGGCCGATGTGTGGTCAGCCCTGCTTGTCGTTGTGTGGATGGCATGGCTGCAAGATCTCCGTGATGCACATGAACTAGGCCATTGAACTCAGCTAGAGCTTCCGTTTTCTTGCCTATTAGATGATCGCATGATTATAAGTTAAACTTCTTACTTTGGAGGACATACCAATCATCCCGAGCTGTTTTTTGTTTGGTCGCCTGAAGACTTGAACCAGTTGGTGCAGCTTCACAGAGGTACTTTTACAAACCTCAATTCTCCAAATGTGGCGTCCAACACTCAGCCCAGCTGCTGCCAAAGCGCACGGGGCATGGCCTTTTCCAACGTGTTTCCACCATTTGGGGGTCCACAGGTATGACAAGAGGTCGCAGGTAATGGTGGGTAATTCCTTAGGATTATTAACAGCATCCCCTCCATCCGTTAGTAAGACTTTCTGAAGACCATGTTTTCTGGGCAAGAGACAGTTCTGGAGGCCCATACAAAATTTAACCCATACAATTTAGATAAATCACCATACATCGAATGCCTGGGTCAGGGTTTTGACCTCTAGGACTCTCGGTGCTCAGAACTTATTCGCTAAGACCGAGAAATAGAACCACAGATCTCTGGGCTCGTTTGTAACGCTAAATGTTTTTTTCGTCAGTTGGAATCCAGATAGACTTGGAAGTCCAAAAACAACTCTTCATGTTTTTTCAGCAAGCCAACAAAGCCAGCTTGAACATGCCGACCATTTTGTATGGTTGGAAAAACATCAGAAACGAGATTTGGCAATTTTTACCTTTACCGGAGGGTTTTGTATTTGTTCCCCCCACCCTTTCCAATATTGCCGCCATATTTGTTTTTTCTCATCATTGGAGAGTTGTTCAAGCAATTGTATTTCCAATCACTTTCTTCTGATTCTTAAGCATTCTTCAAACATTGTTTGGTGAAGTACTGTTGATGGTTGATTCAGAAATCCTGCACCAGTTGAGATGGTTGTTTACCCCATTATTTTCAAGGTTTTATACATCCAAACGGTGGGACCTTCCTCCAACAAAAACGCCACCAATCCGGGGAAGCTTGCCCAAAGGATTTGACCTCCCTTCGTTTGAACGAGTTGCGATCACAGGTTACCATGGGGCTGTGGTGGACGGGGGTAAACGTGCACGGAAAGAATAGCAGCAAGTTTTTACCCAAATAGTGACTATGTTTTTTTTTGTTCAGGTTGTTACGGGGTAAAAAAAGGCTGGGTGTTTTGGGGGGGGAGAAATGTCGAAATTTCTGAAGAGTTATATTGTTATTTATTGGTGGTGCATCCTTCATGAAGATGGATGTAGATGGATGCTTGGTACAAGTTCATAGAAGTTCTTCAAAAAGGTGTCCCTTTGTTGATCAATTATGATTCCCCCCAAAACCAAAAATGACACCCCAAAATCGCCATAGTTGAAAGGAAATTCCTTTTCGAAATCATGTTTTTTAGGATCCACGTTTTTTTTCAGAAATGTATCATGTAAAAGCGAAGCTGGCAGTGCATGGATCCAGGCTTTTCTTAAGGGAACATTTTTGGAGGTACAGGTAGAAATTCACCATGACCCCAGAACTGGCTCGAGACATGACGGACTTCATCCAGGCTAAGTTTTTTTTTTTGCCCCTTTTGGTATTTGTGGAAATGATCCACTTTCACGAGTATACTTTTCAAAAATGGGAAAGAAGCCAGCAAACTTTCTCAGGATTTTAGGCTTCGCAAGTAAAATGCGACCAGTTATCATACAAGATTTGGAAACCAAGGAGAATCGAAACCTTCACAACCTTCACTCTTACTGTGAGGGAGCATCCCAACATTATACCAAGGAAACCCAACTGACCTCCTTTTTAAGAAAATGGGGGTTGGCCTTCCATTTTACGGGGAAAAATCTCCAAAATTTATATCTTTTTATATCCCACAACATGGGTGAAAAAAATCGCCATTTTTATCCGACAAACTACTTTTCAAGTCGGGCTTGAAAATCGGAGATGGCAACAGGTTCTTCCAACCATCACCTTATGGTGAATCTATACTTTATGGTGGAAGGAACTCTAGAGGTAGCCTGGTGTTTGAGAATTCCATCCCTTTCTATGTATCTTTCGATTCCCAAGCCCCTTGCTATATACTTGCCAGCTGCATCAAGTAAGCCGACCGGATGCCGTTCAGGTATCCTTTCGCGAAGAATGGGTGCATCAATTGCCTGAAGGCAGAGTGACTTGTTGCGTCCTTTTTTTTGGTGGGATATTATTCTTTTTTCCTGGTTGGTGATTAGTATAGGGAGTGACGGAATTGACACCCCAAGAAGAAAATGAAGGAATGAACAAAAACAATGATCTGGGTGGTGGTTTCGAACATTTTTTATTTTCACCCCTACTTGGGGAAATGATCCAATTTGACTAATATTTTTCAAATGGGTTGAAACCACCAACTAGATCATGAACCTATGTTAAATTCCAAAACATGCCAGAATTGGTGGTCATCCCCCTCCCTCGCAGGTGCTGCATATGTACACCCCTTTGGATGAAAAACTCTACGTTTGGGGCAAACAAAACGGATAGAAAGTATGGCCATTGGGATAGAAATTGTAAAGCAAGAAGTGGCAATTGGATTTTTTGTTTTACCGACCTATTTTTGTTTTACCAACTCATTTTTGTCGTCAAATTTTTTGTTGCGGCTTTTACAAGCATACATTCGTTGAGGCGTCAGTTTTTTTCTGTCGTTGAAACTTGAGATTTTCGCGAATCCGCAAAAACTCAATACGGAAAAACAAGTCTTGTGACAAGTGCAATTTTCAGAATCATCCACGAATTAGGCACGTTATGTCGAGAAGTTTGGGAAACACGAAGCTAAATTTTTGGACCATCAATTTGAAGTGCCTCAAAATGAGAGAAGATTTTTGTGCCTTTTTTTGTATCAACACCGTTTGTGCCTGGAAGTCGCGCTTCCCAATAAAAAAGGGCCGAATCCATATAAAGGTAGGCTGCATGTCAGGTACCGTACGGTCCAACGGTGGATGCAACATTCTGGCCTATTTGGTGTCACCAAGTATCATCTACTGTAAATCATGTTTTTTCTTGACAAGAATGGATGGGAATAATTTGGCGTAGTCAATGGACATAGAAACCATTCCAACCCTCCATACTTTTTTTGTTCCACAGCATTGGAACGGTTTTAGAAACAACATTTTTTTCTGAATTTTATGGCATGGGATGATCCCCCAAGAATCTTTGGCCTCCATGCTTCACACCAATCTCCGGGTGAAACCCGGAGATTTTTCACGTCGAGGTGTGCGTTTCTTTCAGACACTTCCACGGGATAAGGCACGACTCTGAAAGAAAAAACCCAGTGGAAGTTGGTAAGGCGGGTGGCATGTGGGTCGTAAAACCAATGGTTGGAGGCATTCATGTTGTAACCAGGTATATGTATGAATATGTTGTAATGAATTATGGATGAAATGGTTGCTTTATGATGCCTACAATAAAACCATTGGATGCAGGGCTTTTTGTTTGCAGTGTTTTTTTTTGCATTGGGACTATTTATTTAGAGCAGTTTAGAAAGTGAAATGGTGACATCGAATCTATACACTTGGTTTTGCGGATTACGAATTGAGCTGGTGATGTAGGTAGGTTGCTAAGAATAGTGGTGGTTTTAACCACTGATCCTCCATAGTGATATAGGGATGAATACTTGACCCTTACAGTGATGTAGGGTTGAGGATATAAGAATGGCCGATAGTGGCGTATTAACTTTGCATCTTCCCACCAAGGGTTATAGGGATGAAACATAGTAAGTTGTTGATTATAGCCCATGTAACGGACAATCCCTATGAATCAACCAGTATATTAGAATGAACCAGTTTTTTTTTGTGTGGTCCTGTTCCTCGATACAGTGGTCGGTCGTCACTCATGTGGGGACTTGGGGTGTATCTTACCCAATATTGTTTCATTTATACATAAATATATGTAATTGCTTTAGGTCACTGTTCATTGTTCCGGGATCACAAACCATGCGCTTAGCGCATCCCCACCCATTTCACTGGCCACATGTGGCCACCTGGAAGGAATATCCCATCATTCCTTTGACATTGGATTCGGGGTCCATCAACGGATGGGATACGTTCCTTGGCGACTCAAGGAACCCAAAAGCTGGAAGAATGAAGAGTCTATGGAACCCAACGATCAGCCTCTTTTTTGGGGGGTTGACCTTCCGTTTTTTGGGTTGAATCTCCCCCAAATATGGGTCATTTGGGTTTGGTTGGTAGTGGAATTTTTTAAACATTTGTTTACTTTATTTTTTGTTGCCGAAAAAAGGTGAAAGGTTTCGAGCAAGATTCGATCAACTTTTCAGGGTCTAAGATAGGAAAACCATCATAGACATCCGATCTTTTCCGATAAAAGATTCGTAATGCTTTGACTCGTTTCTCAAAGGATCTTATGTCTTTAATTCGGATCGATTCGTTATTGTGTGTGTGTGTGTGTGTTGTCGGCCCCAATCAGGGCACATGAGAACAACGCTAAAACCACCCCCACCCCAAATCCCATCAAATATGGGATTTTTGTTCGGATTGGTGGTGATAGTTGCCAAAGCTACCAGTTTTGAATTGTAATCCATGTGGGACTCGTAATTTTATTTGGTATATTTGCCTACATTAAGTATAAATACAAACAAATGTAGGTAAATATACTATACATAGATCCTATGGGCAGGGGTGCTGAATTTTGAGATTTCTTTTATTTTTGTGCTTTCTCCCACTGACCGGAAAAACTGAGTGGGTTGCAAAGATGCCGAATAACCAACAGCTTTCAAGAACATCTACCAGGCGTTTTCACATATCTTTCATGAACACACTTCTATCTGGGGAAGATGCCTCATTTTGACTGGTATCAATCGGGTTGAAGCCACCACCAACTAATATGAATCAGGTTGAGACCCATCAATCAGTTGACACATACCTTGAAAACAAGTTGCTGTTAGTTTTCATCAACTTTACCCCCAAAAACCAGCTAGAGTTTGTTTAACAAACGTGGTACACTATGGTTTTCCAGGTATCCTATACTGATCCACAAATCCAGCCGAGGGTGGCAGCCAACGCCTATTTTTTGGATGTGGTTCTCTTGTCAATGCTGTTCGGTGAGAGAGCCCAGACGTGGCTTCGAGTCTTGCTGTAAATAGTTGGATATACCCCTGGAAATTTGACATAGATGCCAAAAATTAGCCTTGGAAAGTGTATATCCTTTCAAATATGGCGTCATTTTGGGTATCTTGCTGTTAAATTTCAGGGGGGTATGAAAGTAGATGGCTAGCCACTCTCAAAAGGTGGCGGCAAAAAGCAGTGGGCCACGATAAACCAAGACTGATGGGAGTGGGTAGCCATCACTTTCGAGGTGCTGTTAACCCCTTGGAGTTTTGTGGGGTGAAAAAATGACAAAAAAACACACCCACCAAAGGTTTCACTTTCAGCAACTGACCCAAAGTTGTTTGTGAAGGGGAAAATCCAAATTTGTTTCGCCAGGGGTGATTAAATTACTTATTTTTTGGGGGATGAAACAATGCAAATCTAGGGTCATTTTGAGGGATTTCCCAAATAATAGTGCCTTGTTTGGGTTGGTAATATACTAACCCCTGTTCCCTTCCGGCAACAACTTGCCTCGAGGCAAGATCGGGCGAAACCTGACGCCACCAGCGGATCTTTCGGAGCCGGTACAACTCAGTTCGTAGGGCGTGGGTTGATGGAGAGGAGCTGCAGGGTTCCCCGCATGATGGCAAAATGTACATGCATGAATCATCAAATATCTATATCATATTTGTTTATATAGATATCTTTATATGCATACAAAAACATTTATATTATATGTATACATACGTTTTTTTTGCATACATATAATTAGGATGCTGTTCCCAGTAAGAGTGACCACCACCAGGAGGTTTTTGTCATTTCTTAAGCAAGGATCTGGGAATAAAAGACTTTCACTTGCCGAGATCTGAGTGTTGGAGCATTTCAAGGTATGCGATGGTATGTGGATGTATATTTCCCCCTGGGATTCCAACCACCATTAACACAATGGGTGTTTTGTCTTATCTAAGGGGTTTTAATCATCGAAATTGGGTCAACCATCATTTTAGTGGTGGTGGAAGCTGAGGGTATAGTCGAACTTCAGAATCATGGTTTCCATGGTTTCGTCGGGGAGAAACCTGAGTTTCTATAGCCACATCAAGTTAAATATAAATTGATTGATCATGAGACTCTCTATGATTGAGAAGTCATTTCGATTTTGAAAAGCTCCCTAGAAACAACGGTTTCTATCAATTTCCATCAACTTTGCCTTGAAAGCCAGCCTTGCAGTTTCCTCAAAAAAATACCTCTCCCACAAAACAAACCCACCTCCCAGGGAAGAACCACTTTTTCAAGTCGAAGATTTTCACCGAAGTGTTTCCCCCTCTTTGGTTCGGATATGGGACTCGAGTTTCCACCATTGAGGGTATAAGATCGTGGGGTCCTGAAACAGGATCCAGGGTTGGTTGGATAGGCAACCAGGGGATCAAGGTGAATTCCCCACCCCAACCGTGCCCCACTGAAGTTATCAATTCGCTGAACAGAAAACAACCTGGGGATCATTCAAGTACCTAAGGCCAAAGGTTTTCAGGAACTTCACCTATGAAATGTGGCTGTTTTTTTATCTGTAAGAAAAAAGAGTCACTTCACAAAATGGGCAAAGACAACTTGGGCATGGTGAATGAATTTTCAGACTAAATGCCAAGTATCTTTGCCAGGATTGGTTGTTTTCTTAGGGACAACTTATATACTATAAAGGGATTCTTCCACGGTATGACTTCAAGAAACGATCCACATTTAAGGGACCCATCCGGGATCACGTTTGATGAAAAATGCTGAGGTTTAATTCCATGGAGGTGCCATTTGCGGGTCATGGGACCTTTGAATAACAATTTATACTGTCGATGAACTGTTGAACAACTGGTGTGAATTAGTAACTATAGTCGGGGGATTCGTTTTTGTTTGTTTTTCTAAGTTTGTTGCTGAAAACGATTGAAAACGGTTGGGTCGAGTGAAAAGCCAGCCAAGAAAGTTGGTTGTTTGGCATGGTTGATAGTTTTGGGGATGAAATGCTTAAGAGTGTGGAATCGCCTCTAGGAATCTCTTTTTGAGTGCAGAGAAACCGACCAGAAATGATGGGATTCGGATAGAGGTTTCTTTGGTGGCTCACGCGGTAGTGTTGATAATCAATACAGCCTTCTCATGCCTTTTCAAAGAAACATTTGCACGTTGCTTTTTTGTATGGCTTACATTAAGATTCATCTTCCTCCTTTGCATGTTTCTTTGAAACCTGTTGATGCTTCGGACATCCCGCGGAAAACAATAAAAACTCCACACACCTGGAAACCATTCGGTGCCTTTTAAAATCAGGACTTCCCTCCCGGGAACTAACATATCCCATGAAAAATCACTTTTGAGTCGATGGTTTTCCTTTTCCCTTTCGGTGGGACATGGATTCGATCCCTGGAGGGTAGTAAACGTCAAACAGGTTTGCTGAAAAAAAACAAATGGGTGTTGGGGCGGACGCATAGAATCCCCCACTTGACCCACAGCCAGGTGACTGCACCCAAGCCAGGGGCCCTGGGATGTGGGATTCCGGGTATCTGAATCNCTTTTTTTGATGTATGTAAGATTATAACATATCATAAATACTATTTATATCAATACTATATATATATATATATATCTTTGGACATAAAGTTATGTGGCTATGCCAGCCCCATGTGTTATTGCAGGGGACCTCTGTATCATCACAGTTTCGACATTTGTATCACACATTAGTACTGAATAAACATAATCATTACTAACAACTTATAACGGTTGCAAGACCCTCAAAGTGGAGATCAAAATCTTGGAGAAGTTTCAGTCTTTGAACAGCCTGTTTTTTTCGAGGTTGGCATTCTCCTCGGAGCTACCCTCCTTCATCAAGGACGGGGGGTTCATGACTCCCAACTGAATCTGGAAAAACCTCGCGACTCGTTGGGAACAACAAAGATTGAACAAAAACCTTGGGTGCAGACCATTGAAAGGATGGTTTAAAATTTTGGGATGTGTTTCTTCTGGAAAAGTAGTGTTCTTTAGGAAAGAAATCCCAAAGATTCCACCCAAAGAAATTGGAAGTTTTTATCACTGGATTTTTCTTTACTTTTTATTTGAGAGGCTTGACATCCTCAGTTGCTCCTTGTGAAAGTTCTCCAAAAGTGAGTTTTGCCAATTTCCCAAGCTTTGAGCTTCCCTGCAGACCGAAGCTTGAGTGTGGGCCAAACAGCGAAGGGTTGCTCAGTGATCTTACCATGCCAAGCTCGCCCCTGATGGTCATGAAGCGTCGTTATGCAAGGCTTATGTTGATGCTACTCGCGGGCCTTTTTTGGTGCGGTGATTTTCCTTCATGTTTGTGTGGTCTCAACGGGGCCTCACAAACTTGGGGATTGAACCGCTTGAACGCTTCAGGCCTGACAAAGAGTAAGGATCTAAAGCTTGCGCTTTGTGCAATGTCAAGTGAGGATAGCAATCTGTTGAAGAAGATGGACATCTTTTGTCACAAGCAAAACATTTGCAGCACCGGAGTCCTGGCAATTACAATCCAGAAGAATCGAAGCGGCCGGTGTGCGTCGTTGATCATTGACATGGACAAGGAAATGATCTTACCTAACTACCCGGCTGAATTTCCTTCCAAGTACAAAGAACTCTGGATGGCCAAAGACAAATGGATCGTCGTATATCATGAACGCTTCCAACTTTCATCTTCCCCTCAAATGCCTCCAGCAGGTCAGGAACGTGTCAGCCAAGACGCGTTTTGCTGCAAATGCTTGGATCCATACAAGCCAATACGATTAGATGGGCTTCATGAAGAAATCTTCAAGGACTTTCTGAATGCTAAGGGCACAAGAGGGGATCTTGTCTATGAGGTACGTGAGCAGGTAAACAATGGCCCAAATCTTGCATTGCGATACTTTGTTCTGAAGGGTAATTGCAGGAGGATTGTGGAGAAACCATTTGGAAAAGAAAAACTCAGCGCCTACAAGAATTACATCTGCCCAAAGCACAACCGTTTCTTCTCAGTGAATCTGTATCGCAGCACGGGGACACAAGCAGCAGACAACTTCCATCATATGCGCTGCATCCCGTATACACAAAAGGATCTGAGTGTTTTGTCAGAGTTCTTTGAGGATGTTGGCTGTGGAATGTGATTCGATGTGATTCCTGATGCTCTTCTCGATGCAGTATGGGATCTATGGGACTCCTTTTTGTTGGATTTCTTAGGTGTAGTGACGCCATTGCTGACTCGCTGACTCGCTCAGCCTGCCGGAAAAGAGATGCACAGCTGTAAGATCTGACTCGACATGAATAAAGACGGTTGAAACATCAACGCTTCAATCCATCAGCTAGAGGACCAGACTACTGTATTAGTTTTATTATTATTATTATTATTATTCAGCTGCATAATTGGTGCCGTCACCCAAAAGGTATACCTTACAAGGGACAATTCTTTGCATGGTATAGGTTCATGATCAAAAAAGCCATGGCAAGGTCAGAAGAAATTTGGAACCTTTCGCAAGAGAACTACTAGGATCCATCTATTTGGGTTGAGTAATATGACGCGACGTCACCGTGAGGTCAGATCGTATCTGGTAGTTAAGGTTCTGGGTTTTCAACCGTGGCATTAACCCTTCATCCAAATTCATTCACCCAATTTCTCCACATACAAAAACACAATGGCCATCATGTTTTTGATAAGATATGTACACCCACCTAAGGTAAATGCTTTTGTTCACATCCTAAGGTAAATCTACGTACCCATCACCCATCCAGGAAGTCGCCTTGGTTCAAGATGCTCACCATCGAAATCCTGAGGTGTCTTATGGGATTATCGTTTGCCGAGATGCGAAACGTTAAAAGGGTGGGTAGGTTGGCATTGTAGATGGCTAGATGGCTTGGTGTTTTTTTTTTAGCTTCCAACGAAAAAGCAGTGATCAACGGTGTTGCTTTTTGAAGAGATAGTATTTGAAACCAAAGTAGTTTTTTTGATTGTTTAGTGATTGCGGTGAGATATGTATGTGAGTATGTGTTTTGTTGTTTTAACGGGGCTTCACCTGCTCTTCAGTTACTACAGGGCTTATCATCATTTCGACTCTTTGTAGACCCATGGTGCTCGCAGCTAACCACTTCAGGAGGCGGGTCGTTTAGTAATTCATTTATGCTATTGACGTTAGGCTTTCCTCCATCTCAGGGTGGTGCATGCATTTTTGATTCCCTCACCACCCAAACCTCGCACACAAAACACCGGCTGCAGCGCGCACGAGCTGGTGGTCCTGTGCCCATTAAAGATGGTTGCGTCCTTGACCACTTAGGCAGGGTACGAAAAAGCTGGTGGAGGACATTGGTGTGGGAGCCAGCCACCTAATTTTTAGGACACAACTTCTAAGGATTTCATTCCTTTGTGACCCCCGAAACAAAAAGGCCTCAATCCAACAAGGAAGTGTTAATTATGAGCAGTGATCCAACAACAACTCTGGTTGATTGTTATACATAGGGGATGAAGTCCTACCGAACTACATGGGGTTCATAATGGCTCTATAAAAAGATTACGGAATGTAAGCATGTTTTTTTTTCGTGACTCCAAGCGGTGATCTGACCAACTCTCGATTTTGGAGTCGGCCTTGAAAAACCATGGCGCGAAAAACTCACAAAGAACCTGATGGTGAAGCGAAATGAATGAAGTACATGGTTGTGAGTGAGAAATCTTCAACTCCTTCATCCTGGGCTTGGTTTCAAAGCTCAAGGCCATATCATTTTTTTCAGCAAAGCAAAAACACTTAGAAACTATGAATATAAAGATGAAAGTCTGGAAATTGTTTATTCTGACTAGATTGTTTAAGTTTATATGATCTTAATCATATGATCTTAATCAAATAAATCACTAGCTGGTGGTTTCAAATATTTTTGATTTTCACCCCTACTTGGGGATGATTTCCAATTTGACTAATATTTTTCAAATGAGTTGAAACCACCAGCTAGTAATCAAATAAATCAAATATTTCTTCACTCAACTATTCAACACTTATTTCTTGAACTACTCAACCACCTTCCGACCTGGACCACGGGGGTGGGGGGTTACCAGGTCTAGGCGTGACATCTTCCAAATGTTGGGAAGCACTACGGAAGGTGTGAGGGAAGATGGGATGGTAGTAGTGTTGTGCTTGTTTGGGGGGTGTTTTTTTTCTTTTCGGTGGGATTTGAGAGGTCCATGGGTTTTCGAGTGCGGATGAGTTAGGTGAAGTTGACTCCACGTGTTCGAGTGGTCCCAAAACAAGTAGTTCTACTCCCATGCTGAAAATTCACATACGTTTTTTTTTGGAAGCAACAAAACCTCAAATTTCATGGCTGGTAAACCAATGGTTTATATATTATAAGTCCTTAATACACCCTTATTTCTGGGAGGGGTACCTTGGGGGGGGGTAGGTTGACCAGTCATTAGAATTTCAGTTTTTGATCGCAAAAATTGAAAAAAGACATTACCTGCTGCCTATGCCATTGGTTAGGGTGAATCTCAATCATTCAATCATTTAGAAATCTCTTTTGTTGGGCTTCAGATCTACTCAAATCGCAAGCTTCTGTTCAACATCTATATATTGTATGTTGGTCAGATTCAGCCGAGATCCATCACCCGAAAAAACAAAAAACAAACATCAAAACATCATCAGACGCATAACGAGTGCTGGGCGCTTGGTGGTTCAGAAATCCGGCCAAATAGCTGGGATGAAAATGATGCCAACCTCAAGTGGTGCAGGATTTTTTCCATCAGTTGTACCGACAAGAAAAGATGGAACACGCTTCAGAGAGGCCACCTGAAGGTTTCTCATTTTGGACGCTTCATTTATTTCTTCATAGATTTTTTCGGGTGGAAGACTCATCGAGGTTTCTACCGCTTCCATTTCTTTCACCTGGAAAAAATGAAATGATCCTCCGCTTCACTGGGTACGAAAACAAACCTGCGGGAAGGTGCGAACCATTCTTGGTTGGTCGAAACAAGTGGGAAGTGAAGGTGCCTTATCTGCGAGTTTTTTTCTTGGATATGATGATGAAGAAGAATGATGATGATGATGATGATGATGATGATGATGATGTTGGTGGGAGTTTCTGGTTGTGCCAGTCCTCATTGGAAAAACGAATCCCAATAAAACAGGTTCTCAATGAGCTTCAATCACATGTGACAGAAGTGCATTGAAAAGCACTTTGAAATGAGATGGTCCAGGTGATTCAAAGCGACCTTTTTATCCCCGATTTGGAGGTCACTTAACCTTTCAAGGGGTCACTTAACCATCCCAAAAAGGGCACAAAGAATTGCCAGATTTTTTTTTTTCACAAACATCTTTGCAAGTTGATGGTTGTGGAAGACTTCCAAAAAATTCCATGGCAATTTGCCTGAATTTGTATCTGAACCCTCACCGAAGGAAGGAATTCAGGTTGCTGGACTCGAAAAAAAACAAACTCCTTGAGATTTTGGTGAATTACTACGCTGGCTTGTAGACTCATCTAAGGAATTGTAGTAGTAAGGGTACTGAGGAAACATGTGATAGCCATTTTGGGGAGGAGGAAATGTGAGCAGTGTTGAAACAAGTTGGAAAACTGTGAGCAGATATATTCTCATTTGCGCAATGGCCATTGATGGCTACTTACACCTTGGGGAGGTTTGGAGGCCTTGAAGATTTTTTCAGATTCCTAAATGTATGTATACATGCAACAAAAATGCCCAGATGGGCATCATTACCAACAAGAGCATTGATTTTTGAAGTCCTTAAAAGGAACAAACAAACATGCATAAGAAATTTCGAAGGCATGATGCAGTTTCGAAACTTCCAGATTCTAGGCCATGACTTCAGATTCAAACATCTCGAGTCAGTGAGCTACTAGAGCTGCTTTTGTCAAGATGCCTTTGTTGTAAGGATGGTGAAGATTGCCTGGAAACACTTGCAACCAGGAAAACAGTTCAACATTTTCAACACTCCAGTAGTTGTATATAAGTCCTTGTTTTTTTCTGGTTCCCAGTAAAAAACAAAAGCAACTGTTGTGAAAGAGTGGGAAGCAGTTGTTGCAAACCTGCTGGCATGAGGTGTCTACACTTCTAAAGGCAAGCCTGGTTACTACAAAGGCCCCGGCCTCATCATCATTGTTGAGATTTCAGACGTTTCGGTGACTTTTCACTCGAAAGATCTGTGTGATTGGGGCACTTTGTGTTCCAACGAGTTGAGACGGGGTGGGTAGTAGGATGTTTTTCGGAGGAAAGTAAATGCTCAATAACCCCAATTAATTCATACACCCCCAGTGATCCATCCGATGACCATTTACATACATCCTGAACAAACAAAGGCTGGGACATCATCCTCAGTAGTTAAGAGTCGATTTGGATGAGTGGAACATCCACAAGGGGTTAAGCATGGAAACCAACAAGTCTTTGTGGATAGAAATAATGATGTTTTTTGGGTGCGCAGAATAAGACTTTGCCATGTGGGTTTGCAAGGGTTCTAGGATGCTAGCAAAACTGTCGGTATATACGATACTGGATACTTCCAAAAAAGAAGTCTTTACATCCAGTTTCCTTCCACCTTATCGCAACTGGCTTGCGGTTTCAAAGTTTTCCTTTTTCAAAATGTTCATTCCTATTTGAGGAAATGATTCCAACTTGACACACATGTTTCGGAGGGGTTGAAATCACCAATGTAGATAATTCATGATCATTCAAGAAACATGACTTGAATTGGGGTCAATGATCTCGACCTGTACATCCCCGAAACTAACCTGAAAGAACAAAATTCGAACTTGGAAACCAGGCATTTTCAGGTTCCAGCCGTTGATTCACCCTGCTGTAAAGGATTCACTAGGTCGGTGAGAAAGAAGGGCATCCCAAAAATTCCTACTTTTACCAAAATTTGTAGATACCCCGTACCCCTCAGTTGTAACAACGCGAGTTTTCCTGACTGAAAAAGCTGACTTTTGACCTTAAAACCCAATTTTCGGAAGCCATAGTGTCTTCCTTCCTTCCAACCAGCACTTTTCAGGGGCGGAACCCGTTCAACTTCGGGGGGGGGGTTATTTTTGGGTGTTTCCAAAAATAGGGGTACCCCAAAATGGATGGTTTATAATGGAAAACCCTATTAAAATGGATGATTTGGGGATACCATTATTTTTGGAAACTCCCACCCTTTCCAAGATCACATGACATCTGCGAGCCCTGAGGCATTTTGACCCTTCCAGGCTTTGACTACAAACGTCTCCGAGTGGAGGAAATGAAGGTGCTGAACTCTCCGGAGACGTTTTTTCACGCCATTGGAACACAAGCTTAACGGTAAAGTCTATGCAATCTGATGCAGTGGTAAGTGGCAATATATACATAACTAGTAAAAGTTGGTATGTAAAACTTGTAATGGAAATTACTTTGAATTGGAGCAATAATTTTAGAAGCACAGGTAGCACTGAAATTGCTGTTGATGGTGCAAAAATTTGGGCCAGGTGATATGGAAAATATCTGATTTTTTTTTAAAGGCTTTTTCAAACATACATCCCAGGGTGGTGGTTTCCATCAGATTTGTGACCCCAATGGATACCCAGCATGATGCTTTGCAAAAAGGTGACAACTCCTTTTAAAGGTGTGGCCCCATTTTTGGTATCTATTACTGGGGCCTATGTGGGATTGGTGAACATGTGTGCGGGTTTGTTTATAAGGTGATCTTTGTCCAAGGTGACTGAACATACCCTGACGCCAATGCGACTCAGGGATTTTATTTGTCAAGGATTCAACAGTGGTAGAAACACACGGTAGTTATTCAGTATATTTAAGATTATTTAAGTATCGTTTCTTGGATTTGTTTAACGTGATTTTTTTAAACTTTCTGCTATGGTCAATCACCATGAAAAAAACCCACCATTTGGAGAAGATTTTTGGAACTTTTTGGACGCATCGAACCAGCAAATCCAAGGTTTGGCGTTGTTCCCCTTATGAGTAATAGCGGCAACTGAAGGTTTTTAGGAATCCCCCCGAACCTAAGCATTTAATAATGTTATCCTGGTGGTGACTTAGTACTGGGAAGGAGGGATATTTCCAGTTTCATCATCCAAGTGCCTTCACCATGACCCCAGATGATGGCATCGGTGGCTCCTGGGTGTACCTTCAATTGTGTGAACGGATCCAAGGTCGTTTCTTGGATCCAAGGTCGTTTGTTTCGTGGCGTCAAACATTTCCGTTGATGGTCTAAGGCCTAAGGTCAAGAGTGAGACAGGCCTTCAGTATTTGTTTTTTGGAAATGGTTGATTTGTAGTAGTAAACCATTGGCTCAGAGTTTTTATGGGAGCTCTTCATTTTGAGACACACCCAAAGGAGTTGATAGAAGCTTCGTTGCTAAGATTCTGAGTCTTGTTCCATTATTGTTTGTAAGCACTCTCGGGTCGAAATGGTCGATTGTTGGTCAGAACTTGATGATCATGGGAATCTTGGGATTCCCCCGTGAAAAAAACTCAAAGAATGCACCAAAAGAAGGGTTTAAGAAGGCTTTATTCAAGGCAAAATCGTGGTTCGCAACCATGATGAATAAATAGATCATTTCGTGGAAGGGGGTTGGTCATCCTCCATCACCAGGTTGGGGGAAGGGGAGTTTTCTCTAACGTAACATAAACTTTTCTAAAATTGTAGGTGTTGTTTTACGGATTCTACCATGGGATTCATCACCATGAAAAATCACCATTTAAGGGGAGCATGTTTGAAGCAAATCCAACCACCAAACAAGCAAATCCAAGTAAAGTGTTGCAGTTCGTATTTTTTTGCTGTCTCGAATGGGGGGCGGTTGACCGTTGCGGTGCAGTACCCAAAACCTCAGTGTTCAGTTTAGACTAGTTTACATAGCACAGGAAATACCACCCTCTTCCATGGTACGATTGTTTTCCCAAGGCACACCGGCACAAATTTGTCAGGGCTCCTTAAGAAATTACTCTCTGACACACTAACATCAAAACCCTGAGATTTACCCCATAAGCCTGAAGCAGGCCCTAGTTTTCTGGGTAAAACCCGCATTTTTGTTTTTTTTTTTGCGATGTTTTCTGCACGTGCACCTTTTCTTTTACAAAAAAAAACACAACATCAACAAATATCCAACAATCACATTAAAATCACTAAAACAAAAACAATTTCCTGCTGGTGTTTCGCTTTTTTGGGGGATCCCGCCCCATTGCCCCAAAACCGACCAAAATCCCGTTTCGGATTGGAAACGGATTTCGCTGAGGTGGCCAAGTATCGCTTGCAGGTGCAGTTCTTTAACTGGGTGGCGTTTGTTGGAACGTTGGAACTTCGAAAAATGCCTAGAAAATGTCTACCGAATGGATTATATATATAATTCTCGACAAATTCTAGGTGGTTTAGTCAGGGAATCCTACCCAAAATGGCCGAAACATTCAGGTTAAGGATTTATAGGAAAATTGTCCAGATATAATTAGAAATGATGGCTTGGAAGATTATGGAAGATGTATTTCCTTCACAATTATGGTTAGGGGTGTAACACCTTTATTGTGTTTTTTTGCCATGTTTGACTATGATTCTCAAGCAATAGATCTGGTCAGTTTTATGAAGGGACCCAAAAATCGTAACTTGGTGGGAGAGGGTCGTTTTTTCACCTGAAAATGCAGGGTGTTCTCAGGTCCTCAAAAGTTAGGATTGTTTTGAGGGTTCCACGAATCTTTGGGAATGTACACTATACCATGCCATGCACGTATGAATATCATGCTATATATATATATGCATACGCCTGATATTCCTCCCCCATGGTCTATCTTAGTTTGCACATGACCCATGACAAGGGTTGGACATGCCCATTCTGTTGCAGCTGTTGATTTCGAATTGGGGATGGGAAGCAACCCAATACGGTAGGTTGATATACCCACCATGAATGGATGCCTTTTTGCTGAAGAGATGTCCTTTTTGCGACGTATGACACTGACACAACGAAAATGCCAAGCAAAACCCTTAGAATCCAAGTATAATATCCCATTCCATGCCTAAAGTTTACTGTAAGCAGTCTAAACAGATGTGTCTCAAATTCTGAAGTTTTCTGCTTTTTCTGGGGAAGCTCCCCCCCCCCCACACGTCCCCAGATGACAGACCCGCTGCTAGGTGCCAGAGAGAATTTACAATTTGCCCAACATCAGCTGCAAGAACACACTTTGCGTGCCACTTCGCCCCAAAACAAGGATGAACAAGTGTGCTTGAACATCCCTTTTTTCTGTACCAAAAAAGACACCGGGGAAAATGTAGGATGTTGAAGGGGAAGGTTGGTCGGAGGGAACTTTCCACAAAAGTTGAATTGCGCATTTTGTTTTGTATGGAGGCTTGCCTTGAAGGGAAATGCAGCCTGTAGTAAAAAAGCAATGGATTTCAGCGCCACACATGTTTTCGGAGATGCACCAAAAAGAAAGGAGAAAATCCACACACCAAAATTCTCCGAAAACAAAAATTGAAATTGATTGTCCAACAAAAAGACTAAACTACATATGTTTTTTCCTAAAAAATCAGATAATGTCCAACTGTTTGTTGTGTAGGATTTTTTTAAAGGCCCTTTAAAGGGCCGCAAAAAATCCACACAAAATCCCATCCCTCCAAAGGTCGAATCCTGAGAATCGACAGCGTGAAATTGTGGCGTGACCCGAAGCGCCCGGAGAGAGTTTGGGGCGTTTGGAAAGGTTTTGTTTGATGCTCGCCTGCTGGGGATGTCTTCCAATTCAATTGTGTAGACTATCTCTATATTATATGTATAATATGTATGGATGTCATATACATATTAGTATGTGTATTTACTGTATACATATATATTTATATATATATGTAATAATATACTTATGGATGGATGTATGTATCAATATAGATATATAGTCTTTGCAGCGCCAGCTATAAAATAGATGGTGCAACTGGGGTGTTTTCTTCACGGCAACCAGCCACGGATTGCTTGCATGATGGCATGTTGCTGGTTTATGATTCTAGGTCGATGTTGCCTCATGATATTTTTTCATAAAGGAGTCTTAAAGCAGTACATCACCAACTAACCACCATTTGACCATTGACTGACGCGATGTTTCTTTACGTTGATGGGTGAATGATGATGTGGGAATCCGGGAATCCTGCATAACTATCACATACAGTTGGATCACATTTGCACTTGGAGCACTTAGCCTGCTTAAGAACATGAAGTTCTTGTACTTTGTCAAACGTTACTCCAGTTTCTTTTTGCAAATCGGAGACCTTCAAAACCATCGGATATTTTTTCACCCGCTCGACATCTTGGTGAAACGTGTTTAAAAAAACACCTAAACTAAGAGTATCAGCTTTTTATAAATGACTGATGTCTTAGTGGAAGCTGGGATCAAATGTTGTTTTGCAACTGAAATAAATGGTGACTACATTGTGTGCTTTTTACTGATGGTGATCCTACCTTTCAATTTGCCAACTTGCTGGAGGACTGAACAGATGCGATGGTTAGCCGGGATGTGCAAAGCCTGTCCAGTTCAAACTGGGTTTCGTAAATTTCCAATAACAATTTCCCCTGGAAAACATAGTGTACCACTATTATAGGCAACTGGATTGCTGGTTCGAAGGGTTTCAAGTCTCAAGTTGGTGGAAATTAACATCGCAACGATGGTTTTCCAGGAATTTATTCTTTCAAACATCTGCAGCCATGATGAAAGTTGGCCATATTTTCTGACATCTGTGATACTGTTGATGGAAAAAAACACCAGCACCACTTATGATGGCCCAAATTTTGGTTTGGCCCCACTATCCAAAAACGTTTGGGGTCCCCATCCCAAGTGGAACTCACCAGGTACTTGGAGCGAGTGCCATACTATGTCTCCAGTGTACTTCCCAACTGCACGGACCCGTTCTTTTCCGATGGAGTGATGGATGTGTGTGGGGGCGTGAAGCAAAATTCATGGTGATCATAGTGACTATTGGAGAGGTACTGTTGATGGTTCAGAAATCCCATTCCCAACCACCTGGGATGTATAAAACCTTGTAAATAATGGGATCAACTACCTATCAACTGGTGCAGGATTTCAGCCATCAACAGTATGTGCAAGGTGAGCCTCTATGATCGTTATGAATTGAGTTATGGGGCCCCTATACAGGGCCTTATTAATGGGTATATAATTGCCCCGATTCTTGGCGAATGAAATGCTTTGACCTGCGCATGTTTTTCAAGCGGGTGGTTTAAGAACCACCTATAGTTGGTCGTGAAATTCGGTGAAAGAACCAAATATAGTTGATACTTACTGTATCAAATGATGTTGATCATCAACCAATATTTGATGTTGAGAACTCTAAGACAATCAAAGCATAAAGTCATGATTTGCAACAAGTGCAGTGCAAAACTCTGCATTTCTAGTTGGGGAATTCTCCCAAATTGCCCTCATAATGTTCTAGTAAAGTCTGTAGTCAGGGACACATATTGGCATATTGGGGAATTCTCACATTGATACTTCGGGAATTCCCCCAAGACAGGTGTTTCAGATTGATTTCCATGTTGCTTAAAAAAACTCAGAATTGCACCTAGAATCTGATGATCACCTGGAGACTTGGAAGATAAACACTGTCGGTGAAAGCCATGATGATCCCCAAGCCTCAAAGGATGGACCTTTGAGGTGACAGGGTGAATAACCTCTGGTTCTTGACTTGGTTCCAAGTCTGGTTTGTTGTGTGTTTGGAAGAATCTTTGTGGATGTCAGCATTTGACTGCACAAATTGATCTGTTTTGTTGTAGTCACTTTTTATGCATAATCTACAGAAAGTGTCGCAAGCCATGTGGGCACGTTGGGAGGGTTTCCATTTCTAAGAGCATCCTAAACCCGCTAATTTGAGATGCAGTCATGAGCTTTTAGAGAATCATCCCAGATGGCATTTTCTTATTGATAATTCACGGAGTGATACTCGTACATTGAGAATCATCTCCTGAAGTTTAGCCCTCACCCATGCTAGAAATTGATAGAAATCGTACATATCTAGTTATACCTTCCTACCTTAACTAACATAGCCCCTGAAAATTGGCCTTGAAAAAGGATGGCTGGAAGTTAGAAGTTTTCCATCCTTTTTCAAAAAGAGTTTTTGGGACGAGATGTTAAGCTTCATTGATGTATATGATTTTTTATATATTATTGTGTCGTCATAAGCCACGCAACTAGTTGTCAAAGGAACTTGAACTACTACTACCGAGGGGGAAAAGGGCATGTGTGAAATATCACTCCTATTTATTGACCAAACCACAGGTTCCCAAAAAACGTTTTAAATGTGATGGGTGGCCGAAAAACGCAATTTGGTATTTGGCTGGTTGGTGGTTTCAAATATTTTTTATTTTCACCCCTATTTGGGGAAGATTTCCATTTTGACTCATATTTTTCAAATGGGTTGGTTCAACCACCACCTAGTTGGTGAATCATATGTGAATCATTATGTGCTTTGCCCAGGATTGTTTTGTTTTTTCGGTGAACCTCCACCTTTTTTCAAGCTGTGCTGTGACCAAGCAAGGTTGTACACCTCCCTTTTTTATGAAGCCGACCCTTTTTAAAGCTTCCGGGTGACCCAAAAGGAAATCATGGAACACTTCCAAACATGTTTTTTTCGGGCGAACTGTAAAACTTCGGGGGTGTTTAGTGGGAACATGAAGTAGTATTTGTGAGGTAACATTTCATGTTCCGGAAAGAGGATGCTGGGTATCGCATTGGCATTAGATGCATTAACACGCACTGGGGTTACATAAGTGGTCTAATAGTACACAATTGCTGCCAAAAACGTGATCATAGTGGAGTATAAGTGGCATAATTTCCTGTAAGAGGGCATAAACATGGGACAAGTGAGTAATTGAGTAAGGTTCATGAAAGTAGATATGTGAGATGGCACACAAGTTGGCATATAAGATGCTACACAACAGAGAAAGTGGTGTATATAGTATCACATATATATATATATAAACATACTTGCATATTATTTATTTGTGAATGCACATATAAGTGATTCGTTTGTCCCATATCTCCCGAACTTCAGGAGAGCGAGTACCTCCAGGAGAGCGAGTACCTCTACGTGTGTAAGTCGCAAAGCTCAGACTTGTTGAGGGCCGCGAGGGCCATGAATCATCCATTCCCTAGGGATCCAATCAACTTGTCTGATGAGCAAGGCGTGTCCTTCATCACCGAAACGAAACGCGTTGTATTCAGTTTTTTTTGTTTTAACCATTCTCAGTTAAGGTGAGCCAGGATTTTTAGGGGTTGGAAAGGCTGGGTTGAAACCAACCAACTAGATTTAGTCAATCAAACATCCCATGAAAAGTTTTTGGGTTGTTCCCCCCCTTCTCAGTAAAAGGCACTACCAGGATGTTTGCATTTTTGGGGGATCCCAATGCAAATCTCCATTTCCCACTACTGAGAAGGAGAACAACCCAATGTATAATGTATTATGGACCATTATGGTATATCTACGGCAAAAAAGTCAGTGTAAAAGATGAATCAAATGTAGGTAGTTATAGACCATATATCATTCATTGGTGCTAGATGGGTTAAACAATTTCATCATAAACCTGACAGATCCCAGTTTTTTCAAAAAAGCGAAGCCACAACAAATCCCGTGGGACGGGTTGGTGTGGGTATAGCAACTATCAGATTTCAGATACTTTGTTTTGAGTCATGTCATACTCTGGAAGATAAAATCCTTGAGATTCCCCCAGGTCTTCGTCAGCCACAAGATTCCACCCCAGTATTTTTTTTTTGCCAAGCCAGGCCTTTGCGCTTTTTCAAAAAAAAGCATCGAACTTGGCAGTTCTTATTTCAGTGGCTTATGGTATGGGGCTATGGTACATTTGGATGATTTTTATGGTAAATGTATAGGTAAATATGACGTTCGTCCCATGGATCCTATGCAAATAGTCGACTTGGAGTTCCCCATGGAGACCTCAACCCCTTACCCATTTGGAGGTGGTGTCGATGGCCCCACGTCTACGAGAACATTTGGGATGACTTGTGACTCGGGTTTTCAGAGAAATCCAGCTGCACCCATCCGAAGAACAAAAAGCCAAAAAAAAACACACAAAGTGTTTTTAAACCCAACATGGCAGGAAGATGGCACATATATGAAAAAATATATATATATATGATATTATATCATATACAGTATATTCCCTATGAATTATGGTACCTCAAATTGGTTTTGACTTCAAAACGCCCGTGCCTTTTTTCAGGTGTAAAATAAAGACCTTCCTAAAACTGGAACGACGATAATTAGCTGATTCTTAGGGTTGACATGTTGTTTGTTGGACCCGTCTTTGTGGACCCGTGGCTTTATCCTTCTTTTTGGAACAAATTTCTGGATTGCCACGTGACCTTTTTTTTCCCGGGATTTTGTGTTTGCCATTTCGTTTTCTCGAACTTGGAGAAGGAAACTCGCGGAATGCGAACAACTCCGGGAAATCTGGGTCGTCACCAACTTTCGTGGTAACATGGGTGTATTTTGTTCCCGAGGTTCTGAAAATGGGAAATTATCGGGGGAAGAAACCTCTCCCTTAAGAATTCGTCTATACTTTGGGGCGCGAAACATCCGCCAAAAAAAAAACAAACTCCAAACCAGGATGCAGCACATGTCTTCACCACTTTTTTGCAATGACACCATGGCATCCTATTTCTAAGGCTAGGGAGAAATGCAGAACTTAAAACATGACGAGGGGTTTTTTCCCCCGGATTTTCGCATCCTGTGGAGCATCCTTGAGATGCGAGCTTCCCCATCCAGGATGCAATCGTGGCAAATGTAGGTTTAGATTGGGAGTCAAATAAAGCAGTTCGATGGAGGCCCTATGCAGTCCATTTTTTCCCTCACTTATGCCAACTTGTTTTTCAAACTCAATCTTTTATCTATGTCAAAGATTGGAAAAAACGTGTTTTTTTTCAACAAAAATCCAGGGCTTCCCCTTTTTGACGTCGCACATGACTACGTTTGACCAAGGCGGTCTCGCCAAGTCTCGATACTCAACTAGAGGACGAGATGTGTCGGGAAGGTGAAGGATTTTTTTAGGGTCAATGACCACAGTGCGTTGTATGTCCATCACATAGAAGCTGGAAAACACTGATTTTGAACACCACCCAAAACCAGCAATCTCATGGAACTTTTTTTTGCTTTCCATGCTCTGAGAGACTTTTTTCATAACCAGGATGCGCTGCCTGTGGAAGAAAGCGTTTCTTCTCTATGGTTGCTTCACGGGATGCTTCTAAAAACATCGGGCAGTATCGGGTGGTTGTGTCATACACAACTTGGATACTTTGAAGTGCATTTGGGGTTTGTACAAAGTCGTGCGCACATGAAGTTTAGATAGTTTAGCAGTTCAGCGTCATGCTCCAGAGATTGTGGAAACGCGACAAAAAGCCCAAACTGATGCATGCTGACAGCTGAAAACAAATACTCACTTGGTAACTCCCAAAAAATCCAAAAGACTTTAGATACTTCAACTTGCATTTTTTAGATCCTGAATTAGGAACAGCTATTGGCCGATTCTATCAGGTTCCGTTGCTTCATTCGGAGGGAACATTGATGGAACGTTGCTGTGTGGCCTCTGGGCCCAGTGTAGCAGCAATCTGTCATTCCCTTTGACGTCTCAACTCAAAAACATGGGGGAGTCTTGCAGAAGCAAGGAACGCAAGATGCCATTGTAGACATGCTTTTTTCGGCACAAGAATGTACATCGGTTCTTCTAGAGGATTCATAGTCCCAAACGAGACATGTATGATATCTTTGGTTACACTCACCATTTCTATATGAGTTGCATATCCACCTAAAAACTGCTTAATGATACTAAAATTGCCAGGTAAACCTTGAAACCTGGATATTTGGGTCAGGTGCTATGTCCTCTATTTTTCACCATTTAACCCCTCCAAAACAAGGCCTTTTCAAACCCAAAGAAAGGTCATTTGGGGAACCCAGGTATAGTGACGTCTAAACCATGGCATAAATCAGCTTCGATTTTGCTCCCTTACAGACTGGACAAAGAATTTCACTGGGAAGTTTCCGCTTGAGTTCCCATGTCTTAAGAACGTAGTGCCTCAAGACGCTGGCGCGTATTCTGTGCGGAACTACGATGAAATGGAGCTTCTTCAAGACTGTGCCTTTCCTCAACTTAGTCGCTTCTGTTTTGACCAACTTGACGTGCCAAGTCGAAATCCCAAAAATCTCAGTGACGTTCTTTTGTCAAGTTGGATGGGGTTGAGAAGATACTTTTTGGTCACACCCTTGGAAATTTCCTACTGACAATTGAGCTACAACCCGAAACAACGTCCTGGATACGCGGTCCCTCTAAACCGTTAGAATGAGCCCCCATGAAGGGAAGTAAGATAGTAGTGATATTCTGTATCAAGATACCACATCATTTGCTCTAACTTTTTTTCGCGGCTTCAAACGTCGTGCTTGAAGGGCAAGAGCAGATCGGCAAAATCAAATAAGTTGGTTCTATTGTTGAATAGTGGCTTATGAAAATTCATTAAATGACTTACCCTAAGAATCGTTGGAGCTTCCAATGGAGGGTTTGGAACCTGCTGCTGCTGTGCAGGGTCCGGGTCCTTAAAGTAGATTGTTTTGAGTCTTGAGCTCCTACAACTTTTAGTCTTAGAGTATTACTACAACCTGTAAAAAAAGAAGTTCATCATTTTGACCCCCTACGCCTCCACCACCGAATGGATGATTCCGCATAGTAAGGGGTGAAAATTCAGCGCCTTGGTTTGCAGGGGTGGCTGAAAACGGGGTACTCGAAAAGATTCCCATCAAACTAGTCCAAATCACCTTGCTGTAATTGACAAAAGAGAAGCAATCCTGACATGGCGAACTTTCCATCCAACAAGTTTGGGGCATCCCGTGATATCCCATGGTGTTTGTAATCTGCAGTCGCAGATGTTTTGTATATTGGAAGTGCTTTGGTTACCCGCTTACCTATCAACATGGAGCTTGGGTGAGCTTCTCATTTGTTTAGTCTATACCCATTGACATGTCCACACACCGTCTATTTGGTTGAAGCAATTTTCGTCCTTGAACTCAGCATGCATCAATTCACCTTCGTACCTTCGTCGTGAAACAATACAACAAAAAGTCAAGGTCCAAAGAGTCGTGAGATTTGTGGGTTTTTTTGGTTAATAGACATGAACGAATGAAAGAACATGCTTAACTGACTTTTTTTTGGTAAGATGAATTTTGGACAATTTGCAGATGTAGATTGTGAATTGGCAAAAAAGGAAAACAGGTTGCTATTCTATTTTTTTGGGTTCGACCTTGCAAAAAAGACAGAAGCCTTTTTCAGTGCAACCAGCTGACTGCTGAGGTTTGTAAACAGGTTGTAACATCCCATTTACATCCTGGGGTGTTCCCCCACAGTCACAGTGGCCAGCAAGAGCCTTTTCATTTTTCAGAGGGTATCCCGAAGTAAACCTTCACTTGCCACTGGCGTCCTGGGAGGGGGAGTAACCCAATCTACATCCATTTACTATATATCTATATATGTTTTCATTCGCATATAGATTTACTGTGAATATAGGGGTGTTGCTTTCAGATCAAATCAAATTTATTTTCACCCCTAGTTGGGGAAATTTTGTTTCCTGTTTGACTTGCGCATATCTTTTAGATGAGTTGAAATCCGCCCAACTAGATACACAACATGGAAGATTAACGGCTGGAAGCTACGACAACACCCATGAAAAGTAAGGAAAATGATCTGAACCAAACCTCCATGATTTCCATGTGAACCTCCATGATTTCCATGTTAACCTCCATGATTTCCATGTTGATCTTCGGTGTAGGTGTTTCCAAAAAATATGGATACCCCAAAATGGATGGTTTATAATGGAAAACCCTATTAAGATGGATGATTTGGTGGTAACACTATTTTCGGAAACATCCGTGTATAAATGCATGGGACATGGTCCCGACATCCCAGGTGCTGCTTCTCACAGCCATTGCTGCCTTTCTGACTGTTTTGTCCACCTTCAGAGGATTGCAGGCCAGTTGGTTGGTGCATGGAAAATTCCCTCTGGAAAAGTGGGGTCACAATGTATATTTATATATTTCTACATGTGATGATTATATTTAAAATACACACACATATATCCATACACATGCATATATATATATATATACATGCTACACTATACATACATCCATGTGTGTATACATAGATGCATACATACATACATACATACATACATGCATGCATGCATGCATGCATGCATACATACATACCCAGAAATGGAGGTTTGGAAGATGTTCTTCCTTACCCCACAAAAGTGAACATTCCGCAGATATAGACCCTGTTGGAACCTACGACGTACGATTGTCCCAAGCTTCCATTTTGGATATCCGGCGATGGTTCTTTTCGCTGAGGCGAGGTTTTCGCCAACCTTTCTGTAAATGTCCCCTAAAACAGTAGATCTGAACACGCATTTTTACTGAATAAGCAACAAAGGCCATTTCGGAAAGCATGGGATGAAATGTTTCCATGTTTCCAGCATTCGGAAAATTATCACCAACAAAAACGAGAAACTCATAGAAACTCATGATGAGAATAGTTTCGAAATTTTACTACACATCGAAGCTCAGACATTTGGAAAACTTTAAAAGACATACACTTCCAAGGTTCACTTCAATACGCAAATTAAAGATATCCCAACCTTCCAAGCATCGGTTGGGTGAAACGTTGCATCTCTGGTGCGATCAGATCTCACAGCCAAAACTTGGGGAAAATCATGAGGTTCAGCAAGAAGTTCCGCATCCATCGCTGGATTTGGGGATAGATGACGATGTGGAGGAGGAAGGTTGTGAAGATGTGAAGGTTTGTGATTTTACATGGAGGAGCAATGAATTTACCTAATCCTCTCAGAAAATCAGTGGGTGTGGAACTTAGCATTTTTGAGATAAGATGAGACGAATGGGTACGTTTACCCCCCAGAAATTTACCATAGATACCCTTAAACATGGCCATATTTTTTCAAGGAGCCGCCTTTTCCAAAACCCATCAGATTTTGGGTATCCATACTAGTTTTCGGGGGTGTAGTTTGTTTGTTTTCTATTTTTTTGCGGCATTTTTTCAACATCCGCCCCTTGGGTTGGTGTATTTTGCGTATCTTTTAGATCATTATGGGACTTGACAAGATGGTGAATGCAATGGAACACAAAACGTTCAGAAACGACCCAATAAATGGAACACCCAGAATCACAACCATGAAAAACCCCTGCGAATTTCCACTTGTTTATAGGGGTTATGAAAGGGCGCCCATATCATGAAAATCCTGAAACCTTGAAGCACTGCAATTTTCTTTTCTTTGTGGGCTCATTTGCAAAGATCCCGGCAAAATTTAGCTTTTTCCCGCTTGAAATTGAGAAATGTTCTGTCCAATCTACTGGGATGTCCTGGAAGTTAGGATCAATGGTTGATAACTGGGTGAAATACCCACTTGAATCAACAGGGGTATTAACTGGGGCATCCCCAAACCATTGATGCTTCAGAAATCCCATTCCCAACCACCGGAAATGGATGTATTCCAAACCCTTTTTAAATAATGGTAGATATATCAACGTTCCAACCTCAACTGGTTTTCTCGCCAGATATGTTTGAAACCTTCAACTGACCGTAGTAGAAGCTCGAGCTCACTCCATCCCCGCCTGCCATCAAAGGAGCGCGAAACCTGGATCATTTTGTTGGCTTTCCAGCGCTCCGGCACCCACTACCTCACGCAGGTCGGCCCGACCGACCGAAACAATTCCCCGTAAGCTCCAGCCGTTCGTGAACCAACGTTGGAACGTTCCTGGTTTGTTTGTTTTTTTTCCCAATTTTTCGGCTTCAAAAAATAGGCTTTTTTTTTGGGTGCATGTATTTTTGGGGGAGGCAGGCACGGGGTAGGTAGTGGATCTCTTGTTGAGAAGGTTTGAGGGGTGTTCTTTGAATGGGAGTTCAGTTGATGGTTTCAGTTTCTTTTTGGATTTCGGAGCAGGTCTTGGGTGGTTCGTTTGGATTTGTTGGAGGCTATTTTTGGGTCCGGCGATGATTTAGAAGATTTTCCTGTTGACGGCCACTTTGTTATCAAGTGGTTTCACCACGTGATTCAAAGTGGTTTCCCCCAAAAAGTGATTCAGAGTCTCCAATGAAACCGGCAAGTGGAAAGCTTGCACCAATTGGGGTTGCAGCCTGCGGGTGCTTTGTGAGCGCCATTTGCAGGAGCTCAGTCGCCATCCTTGCATGTATGTGGCCGGAGCAGCTTGGCACTGCAATTTGTCCCATTGGCAGTTGGCTGTTACCCTTGGCAATCTCGGATCCTTCATTAGTTCATTTTTTTGGGCCCGGTCCCCGAAAATGAAGCTTCACGACTATCCGATCCTACGATTACATAATGGGACACACGAAAGAACACATTGGGCCTCTTTGGAGGCAAAACCACGTTGATTGACCTGTCCCTCAAGCTAACGCGATTCAAAACTATCGTTGTTGTATCATTGCTAAATGGGGCGAAAAAAACAACGCTCTTTTGGGATGGTGCAACTTGTCCGCTGCGAGTTGCTGGTTTTTATGGTGGAATCATTCAATAACTTCACCCAGAATATGGTAAGAATCCCATCTCCGTTTCAGGTGTTTTCAGGTGACTTCGGCATGGTTGGTTTGCGTGAAATTAGTTTGGTAACTTGGGAACTTTCAGGAGACATGCCATAGGCTCACACAAACAGCAAGCATGTTGGACGAAATCTTGCGCCAGGTGGGAGAATTAAAACTTAGAAATATTGTAGTAATTGATGGGATATGTTCCATGTCAAGAAGTGCAGAATTTGTCACTTCAGCATGCAATTCTGGCTCTCAAAGGTCCCTCAAATCCTTGTTGCGCCGGTCAGAACGCCGTTCAACTTCAGTTCATAGGGTCCAATAAGACTTTAAGGACTTGCGTCCCAAACCAAATCATTGAATCGAACCGTTTTTCCTCGCGGGAACCCATCAAAAAAACAGCGAAGCGTCAGACATGAGCGATGGGGCCAATTGCCGTTCCAAAAAGCATGTTTTTCTTGAAACGGGGAAAACATCGACAAACCATCCCTTTTTGGTGGTCCCTTGCATTTGGTTTTCAGACGTTTTCTCAAAAACAACCTGCAAAAAATCATACGATGCGCGTGAAGTGAAAGACCCTTCTGTTGCAAAACTCTTGAGGAGATTTTATTGGCACCTGGCCTCAAAGAAGATTGGTGGTCTCCTGAAAAGCACCTCGATCTCTCGAACTTGGGAGGTTTGTGCCTGGCGAGGGAATTCCCCAAGTTCCCTGTGCAGGGGGCTCCGGTGGTGGACCTGGTACTGTTGGAGGGTAGCATCTCAAACCAGGTGAACTTGGTGGATAGAAAGGTGAAAATCCCAACAACAAACATAGTAGAGTAGTGAGGATGATATTATAGGTTCCTAGTTCTTTTTGGGGTGCTGGTGAGATGTTAATAAACTATACTGTTGATCGTTCAAAAAGCTGGCGCGTTCACCCAGTTGATACTGGAAAATATTTTCATCATAGCTCGGTCCCAATTTTGAATCAACGATTCGCAGGACAGATCATCCGAGAGATTGGAGAACACCAATAAACCATGGATACACCCCTAAAGTTTAGGTTACCCTCCTGGAAACTAACATATCCCTGCCCCAAAAAAGCACTTGTTGAGTGGATGTCCCTGTTTTCTTCGTTCCCTGGAGGGTTTCACGTCTTCAGCCATGATGTTTTCAAAGGCGCCGCGCTGGCATCAAGACCTTCTACAACATGTCCTTATCTTCGGAGGTCGAGATTTCCAGGGGATCGTTGGTGGGTTCATAGGAGATGGAATGCCGCAAAGCAGTGAAAGGTGTGTCTCCTGTAAACATGGTTGCAGTGAAAACTGGGCCCCTCCAATAGTAGTTGCCTTTCAAAGCCATTTTCCACTTCCGTGATTATGAAAGAAATGTAACGTACCATAGACAGTTCTTGCCATTCTACTAGCGGAGTTCCTGATCCAGACAAAGAAAAGCTGCTTACCGGCAACATGTTTCGTTCCTCTTTGGGTAGCCGAAATTGGACGGTGAAACTTGTGAAACCAAATCAGAATGGCCCTCGAAATGATGTCACCACCAAAAAAGAGGTTGGCCCTATGGCAAGCTACCATGGCAATAGACAGCCACAAGTTTCAATAGAAAATGCACTCCTGCAAACTAACATAACCTCCTGAAAACAGACATTCCCAAAAGGAAACTAGTCTCCCCACCAGCATTTTTCAGGGGCGAAAATGTTAGTTTTAGGCAGGGTACATCTTCATTCATAGCCCATGTTACCATCACCTCCCAAAAGGACCAGTTTTTCCATGTCAATTAGGTATACCGTATACCAGTCCCATGGATGCCATTTGGTCATTTCTATAAGACAATGACCATCAGCTTGGAAATCCTTAAACCTCCATGTATTCAAGTCACAGACCCCATGAAATTGGGGGAAATCTTCCCCCAAAATTTTGGTCGTGTTTGGGGATGCGAAAACCCCGAGTTTTTCCTGGATTTTTGGGGGAATATGTTTGGGTAGGGGATCTCTTTGACAACTTTCAGGGCATAAAAATTTGACAGGATGTGGAAAAAAAATATCTTCCTCCGAATTGCTCAATGGCAAAGAGTGGAAAGAATGCATGAGAAAAAACCGCCATGTTTTTTTTAAATCTTTGGAAGGACTCACAAGGTTTCCTTTGCCAGGGGCCATGGTGATTTCAGTGAAGGAACCATGATGACGCCACCATAGGTACCTTTGAAATGAAGCAACCCTAAATCCTAGTACTGGTAGGCTTCCTACTTCGAAAAAGAAACGCTGATGTGAGATGTTGCTGTTGCAGGTTCCAAGGAATGGGATCACCTGGTTATTTCACAAAAATGGAATACCACAAATTCATTTCGCTAAAAAAATCATCATTGATTATTGATCCCAAGATCAAAACGGGACATATCTAGGATTGACTGGAAACCCTCGAACACCACCTCGACAGGAAAAGAGCTTGGAACTGCCCCCAGTCTCAGAGGAGTGGGCTTTAGATGCTTGGAAATGTTAAATGGAATGATGGACTGACATAGAAAAACTGATTTGGTGTTGGGTTTGGGGACTTAGCGATCCAGTCTCCATATGACCAGTGAAAGTTCATGAAATGAAACATGAACTATGAAAGAGTGCTAGGAACCTCTTGGTGCTAGTGCCCCTTGCTGGTGTTTTCTTACCCAAGATTTTTGTAAGCCTTACCCCTTGGAAAAAAGGATCCAGTTTCAGGGATATTGTTTCCACTGGGTGGTTTGATGCAACCCACCAACTAGTCTTTATGTGGGTGTTCTTTTGGCAGCATAGTTTGGTGGATTCAAACCAAAACTAGGCGGTGGTTTCAAATATTTTTTATGTTCATCCCTATTTGGGGAAGATTTCCAGTTTGGCTAATATTTTTCAAATGGGTTGAAACCACCAACCAGATCTTAACTTCAGTGCTGATGTTTATTTTCACAAGAATTATCGATCCTTCGAGCAAATTATTGGATTTTTCATTCAAATTGAGCAGTGAAAAAAGGGACCCAAACGGTTGGTTGTTTAGGGTATATAGAGTAGGGGATTTTATACTACCCATTTATGTGGGGATTATAATAAAGAAACCATCATGAGGATCCCCATTAAACAACCAGTATTTTTTTTGGAAAGTAAGGGACCCCGGGTTTTTCCGTGGCTCAATTGCTTTCTGTGTTACTAAGGAGGCTGCAAAGGCTTTGGCCAGTGGAAAAATGATTCGAGGATTCAACTGGTGCCTTAGACACAATGGCGTTGAATGAGTACATCAGATGTCTTGTTACGAAGTTGGGTTGAGGTTAAATGTAGAAAATGGAGAGGATAGTGTGAAGAGATATGATTAAGTTTTTTGTTGTGTATACACATCTATTAATTATCATATGTTTGTTATATCTAGATCATATGTAGAATATGTGTATGTCTTTGACCTTACAACTTTCTTTTTCATATACCATCTTTCAATTTGGTCTACCTGGATTCCGAAAAAAAAGGAGGTTCAGATGGTTCAGACATCCGGCGAGCACCAGTTGAGGGAACAGTAGTTTGTCGCAGTATTTACAGGGTTTTCTACATCCCAGGTCAGGTGGTTGCATCTTTTGAGGCTCCCAATGGTATCCAAGATCATGCAGAAAAATCTGCGCATTTCACGACCCAAAAACATGCATGTTGCGAAAAATGGACTTGATAATCAAAGGGTACCCCTTCCTCCCATAATCATAAAAGTGGAAATTTCTCCATATTCTAAAGGAAACAAGTGTTGAGGGAACCCAATTTCCACTTCCATGATTATGTGAAGAAGAGTAGATCAATTAAACAACGAATACGTGCTTCTTTCTAATCTTTATGAAGCTGGGCGGGTTTGTTTTTTTCGCTGTTGATCCATTCATCTAAAAAACGGTATCACGGTATCACATTTTACAGTGCAACCGGGTAGAGTGCTTGAAATTTTCGCCGTTTGGCCTGGAGCTTCCGGCTTGAGGAAAGTGAGTCAAGGATTCTTGCAAGATCTACCTTGGATAGAAGCATTCATTGCGAAACACAAGGTGCGGAGCGAAAGAGTCCATGGTTTTTGGGGTGAAAGAAAAATCACGGGTGTTTGAATTGACCCACCTTTTGGGTCATGAAAACTCATAGAATCATCAATGGTTGGGCCAAAAAAAAACGCTTTACATATTAAACCACGTTCCGAAGTTGTATGAATGTACTGCATACAAATTTTTGATGAACTCTATCTCGATGCCTTTACTGTGCCATCAAGTCACCCACCAACCAGGTTTCCAACCTCCAAAAATGGCGAAAGATCGGTCAGGAAAAACTGCTGGAAGTGTGGAGAAAAACCTAGGTTGTGGTACTGGTACTGTTGATGGTTCAGAAATCCTGCACCAATTGGTATGTAATATATCCCATTGTTTACAAGGTTTATATATACATTCCAGGTGATGCAGGATTCCTTCCATCAACAGTAGTTTCAAGGATTTCTTGGAACTTTTACCATGCCTACTTGGGAAAATGATTCGATTTGACCCTATATTTTTCAAATCAGGTGGTTCAAACATCACTTCCAGGTGATGCAAAAGGCGGAGTTTCTGAGAAAGCTCATCAAGCAACGTAGCTGTTGCCAACATGCTCCACCGAATTGCAACCAAAGCAATTCAAGCAATGTGAAGCACTTCCCATGGAAAAAGATTCGATGATTTTTCTCTATGCCTTAAGGATCTTGGACCCTCCAATGGAAGGGTTTGAACCTGTATAGCAGGGGTAGGGTCCTCAAAATAGCCAGTTTTGAGGGTCCAATGATCCTTAGGGTGGGATATTTTTTCAATGAGAGCTTTTCTATTTGGAAAAACATCCACCAGGTGATTCAATTCGTGACCTAACTTGATCCCCCCCAGATCATTGAAGCTCACTAGCAGCCCTTGTAAAAGGTCACTTATTTGCACCATCTCAAAAAGGTCACCTGCAGAATTGCCAGGCAGAAAATCTCTGTCTCCAGATTCAAATCTGCAAATCTTCTGTTTGTTTCGATTTCCAACACAGAACATCCCCGGGAGAGGGAATTTTTTCGGAGCAAGGACGAGCAATGGATTTGATAAACTACAAATATAGCCGGGCTACTTGAGCACTGGCCAAAATTCTGTCCTTTACTTTGATCACCAAAGCAAGTGATCCTAAAAAGTGATCCCAAAAAGATTGTAGGTCCCCAAACAAAGGTGATCCCTAAAATCTGGGCAATTTACGACGACCTCCTCCCGCCGGTTCCCCAAAAAAGGTAGTTTAGTAAGGGAATCCCTACCCAACATGGCCGAAACCATTCAGGTTCAGGATTTGTAATGAATATCCCCCTTGGTTACCTTGGATAGCCATATGGATCCCAGGGGCCCTGGGTGCACCAATGGGGGATTTATAAATTGCCTAGTAAAATGTCCTCCACCAAATCAGCATCTTGTCAAACTCCAGGTGAAGTTGATTTGGTTGCAGCGCCGCAACATGCTTCGTCGTGACTGGGATGCGGGGGGAAGTTCCTTATAGAATGCCCCCTTTTTTAACAGATTCGCTAGATTTAGTACATGGCAAAATTTGTTGAAATTCATGGGTGCTGCAGTCACAGGCGGAAGATTTCACATTTTGATTTTTCTCTTGCCAATATCTCTAGAGTCGGAAGAGTTCCTGGGCAAATTATTATATAGCGACCAAACTGTTTTTCTCACCTCAAGTGGTGGTGATTCCCTTACAAGTGGGGAATTTGCCCAGATGGAATGTTCACCCCCGAGGTGTGGAAGGAATGTTCAAATCTGATGCTCAGATCCTTTTGATTCCATTATATACCCTCCCTAAAAATAGCATATTCGCCCTGAAGAATAGGCCGGGTCCCGAAAGGATGATAGTCTTCCAGCCATTTATTTTCAGGGGCTATGTTGGTTTTGGGGAGTGTAGTATATTTCTAGGCTCTGATGGATGGTTAGTGTCGGCGATTGGGATATTTGCAAGGAAAGTAAACACCAATGAGATTCAATGATGATTATAGATTCTGAGTCTTGTGCTATCCCAATATAGCTATTCCCCAGACCCTTAAAAGTTTGTAATAGTTTGTACAAGGTCCATAGTGCCCTGGAATTCTCAAATAATTGTGTTCAAACCCTTGCAAAACAATACTGTTTTATATTTCTTGTGTTTTGGAAAGGCCATTTGAGGTGGGTACAATTTACGACAAAATTATCGTTGAAATTCCAGAGCCCCAACGACAGCAAGATCAGGATTCCATGGACTTCCACAGCAGATTTGACTCCCCGAAAATGGAAGCAATGAAAATAAAACACCTAGTTGTTTAGGGTATATAGGGGATTATAGGGGATTATAATAAACCATGAAATAAGGATCCCTATTAAAAAAAAACAGTATTTCATGGAAAGTAAGGCGTTTTTTTTTTTCGTGGCTCAAATGGAAGCAACAAACAAACATCCGATTCAGTGTTTTTTAAAATGACATCAAGACTTGACCAAAGTACCCCGATGTGCATCTATCCATCGATCTACAAAAAAAACCAGGCGAACAGGACATTTACATCTAGTTTGGGTTTCAACCAAAACTTACTACTGCCGAAACCATTTCAAATCTGAAATCTGCACCGCCTTCGAGAAGATCCGAGGCTACTTGTCGATGATGTCAAATCGACGTTTCCTGGTGGCCGCCACCACCAACAAGAGTGCTGCGAGTCGTATCAAGAAGGTGTCGATCCGGGTTCCTCCTCCCAACTTGCATGCTCAAGAAAGATAAGTCTTAATGCTTCCAAAGGTAGCCCTTTGGGTAAGCAAAGTACTTGTGTATATCCACAAAAATATGCAGTAGATGGAGTTTCCTCTATTTATTCCGTTTGTAGACTTTTAAGAAGCAAGTTCCTGGGAGGAAATGAGCAGCAAGGAGTGCTGACCTTTCTTGATCCAAGCTATTCCCGGATTCCCCTTTCATTTCTTACTGCGCACCAGTGAAGAGGTGGGTGGAAGTATACAAACGCCATGGAAACCACTGTTGCTGGAATGTGTTATGAAGGTGAGATTCAAGTAGCTAATTGTATATTTATATACGTACACACTGAGATCTAAGCAGCCTATGATAAGCATCTCCTTTCAATTCATTCACCATCCCCAAAGAATTTCACAAGTCTCCAAGTATTCAACCTTCACACCTCATTCCCACACACAGATGAAACCCAACGGCATCCTTTTCGCAACGCCAGGAGAAAGTTCCAATTCCCGCTCCTTGGGTTGAAGAAAATTCCAACTGTTTTTCACTCACTTTTTTTTTGGAACATGATTTTTTTGGAGCCCTAAAAAAGGGTGGGAACTTCGGAACGCAGAGTTACTCTATCTTCGTGACAGTTGAGGGAGAAAAGCTGCTACATCCCGTTTTCCAGATGTATAGATCTAAATACATTAAAAAACACTAGATGAGGGAACTCCTTAGAACCCACTTGCTTGATCATTATTCAGTACCTTCTGAATTTAGGTTGAACCAACCGGCTGCCAAAAAAAAGGGGTGCTTCCTTGGTTGTAAATGGGAAGAACGGTCAAATTGGTTTCCATATTGTCCTGAGCCATGATGTAATTTGTGTTTTTTCCTCAATTTGAAGCAGCAATGTTTCTTCATTTCGGGAAACTAGATGTTTCCTGCATCCGATTTTCAGACCTCACATCTCTCAAAGATGAAGTTGAGAAACCAACAGACGACCACTGCGTAGCTGAACATGTAGACTTCAGATTTCAGTCAGCGGGGAAGTTTTTATTATCCAGAGATCTGTGTCTGAAACTCTCAGGTGTATGTTGATAAAAACAGTGCTTCTTGTCAGTCGTAGCCATACTTTTTCTGATGTTTAACGTTGACTCTCTTTGAAAAAAGCCATGGAAATGATACCCAACTTGACAATAGAAGATTTTTGCACCTGGGGGAAAACATCACCAACTAGTAATGTACGTCTTTGACAGGTATATGCTGGGTGAGGACCAGAGGACCAAGCTAGATTCTAGTTATCTATGGATTTCAGCTTCGTTGAATGCCTCAGGTTCCGGTTTGGACAACACTGCTGTCAAAACACTAATATAGCTCCTGATATTGCTGCCATCTCAAAACAAAAGATGCCATGCATGGTTTCAGGGGCGAAGTTTTACGTTTTGGGCCTGATGTCATATGTTATTTTTTGATGGATCAAAGCAGGATTTATCTTGAGATGTAAGATGTGGTTCGTATTCTCCAAAACATGCCGATGTTGATTCAAGTTCCACTACCCACCAAGGTGGACAAATTGGTCAAGGATCTAAAAGCAAGAGAGGCTGAGGCAATTTGGGAACGATTTGGAGATTGGCAAGATTGTTTGCTAGGTGTCGTTGGGTTCCCCTCAAAAACGCGTGTACATAACTTTAGTAGGAAGCCCACCTGTTTCATTGTTTTGTTGGTTTAGTTCAGATGAGTTTGATCAGAGTTTGATTGGGTTGATGTCCTTGATGGCAGTTTGTTGTGACAAAAAATCGTGAACAAAAATCAGCCACTTGCCACTTGAAGATCCATCATCGCAAATAAAATGAAGGCCCTCACACGAACAGTATTGGCAATAGTTATCCCAGCACGAATACTAGTGTTGCAACGACTATGCCGCGGTTCGGCGTGTGGTGGGGGCATCATGGCATTGCGGGGAGCAGGAACGTGGAGTGTGCACCCAGATATGATATGTAAAAAATACATATGAGCAATGCAAAAAAACTCGGCGTGTTTGGGGTATATAGTGGACAATACTACCCAGTTAAGTGTGGATTATAATTATAACAAACCATTATAAGGATTAAGGATCCCTATTAAACAGCAAGTATCATGGAAAGTATCCGGCCGTTTTTTGTTTTAGTGGCTCATATTACTGTTGATGAATCGAAGCGTAAATTGTACCAGGGATAAGCTACCAACCTTAACGACCCCTTCTCCCCAGTGATCCCTTCCATTCCCGCAGCCAACTAGGTGAAGCAGTTGCAAGGATTCTTCAAGATCTTAGAATCCAAAGGTCATCAGGCGCAGTTGGGGGGGTCTTTTCGTTCCCCTTCCCAACTGTTTGGGTTTGATGGGAGGATGAAAGAACGGGTTTTTCCAACTTCCGAAATTGTTGGTTTAAAAAGGGAAGCGAGGTAGCAGTGGCATCGCAAATTCATTCAACAAATTGGCAGTATATTTGGAGCTACCCTGATCTCCGTTCAGTATATCTTAGAGGGGAACCTCAGGAAAACGAGGGAATTTCAGGGGGAAGTGTTTGGGGTGGCCACCATACACTTGAAATCCGCTAACCCGTTGATAGGTTTAATGCATCCGAGGGGATGCAGGATTTCAGCCACCGTTGGTGAACTGCTTGCCACAATAGAAATGTGTAGGCAAGCACTAGGGAATTCTTGGTTTTGAGAAGGTCCATTTTAGATTACTATCTTCAAGGGAAGCAACCCCATTCATTTCTGATTGACTTCGGATATTTGGATGGTTGTATAGACCCCAGCTATTTGTTAGGTGCTAGCCAGTGATATCTACGGTATGTTTTGTTTATGGCTCACACTCTTGGGAGATTCCTGAAGTATTCAGTTTTTCCTTGGAAGATTATCCCAGGTTAATATAATAAGGATAACCATGATGATCATGATTTTTCTGATTTTCCTTTTATGTAAAATGTTGCCCAACATCAAAATTATCCAAACACCAGATCTTGAGGTTCCATTTGCAACAGCATGAAATTCCCAAAAAGGTAGTTTAGTGAAGGCCTCCCCCTAATTTGGCAGGTAATTATAGTAGTCCTGGTGATCTAAATTTGAGCCCAAACAAAACCACATCCATACCAAATGACAAAAAAAAAGGAGGAACCTGCTTAGGTGGTTCAGTGGTGTGACTAGCTAGGGCCACGTACAGCAACAGGGTTTTCCCCACAACTGCCAACCATTGGCAGGTCTTGCAAGTGACCTATGAAAGCCTCTCTGTGACTTGGCGTTTTGAAAGTGATGTTGGGTGATGGATTTTGGTTCCCCAACAAGGGTAGTAACCTAGGTTTTGTAGGGGTCTCTCCCAAAATGGCGCTCTGTTTTGAAAAAAATGGAGGTTTTGTGAAATATATTGAAATCTTACAATTCAATACAATTCATTATAGAACAGTTTATCATTATGTATAGAGAGCATCTTTACATGTGACTTGTCCCGTATATAATCATGGCAAGTCTGTGGTAACATGCTACGATTCACCTGCTTTTTGGTTGGCATCTATCAAATTCAGTTGCCGTTGATGACACTGGCGAAGTAGCAGAAGCTACGGTAAACATCCTACTAGACCTATCAAGTGCCAGTGGTTTTAAACTATCCTAGTTGGTGCAGGATTTTTGTCTAAGTAAAGACTATGCACTGAATATTGAATGCGGTTTATTAGGTATATTATCCCGCTGAGTGGTTTTGCCAGGAACATGTTTATGATGACGTACCGCAGAGCCAAGAAAAGTTGTACTCAAGATTCCCCAAGCGGGTTTTGTTTCAGAACTGATATTACTGTACCTGCTTGCGGATCCGCTAGTCGAGTCTTGATACAACCTGATACGATTCACGTGCCCCGTGCCCTTTGGAATAAAGAGCTGTGAGTGAAGCAAAGGACAATTTGACTTGTGAGTTACAGTACCACAAAAGATGCAGCAGCCTCAATTGTAGCAGGGTACCGCCACTGTGATATCCGATACCGCGTAGAGTTCTTGATTGGAATTCTGATGTGATTCCACGTGACGGGGCCAGTTTATGTGGGAAATGTGACATGATGTTTGGGGTGCCTCAACCCAGTATTCCTTACTATCACCCTTTGAAAGATGCTGGCAGAAAAGTCGAAAGGTTGTGATAATTCTAGTTATTTTGAGGGTTTTCTTGGAAATATATATATATAGATACTGAATCCTGCACCAGTTGATGAGTATTTTATCCCATTATTTACGACGGGTTTGGAATACAACCATTTCCGGTGGTTGGTTGTTTGGGATTTCTGAACCATCAACAGTATCATGGATATCCAACCTTCTCCAACACCACCCCTTAAGCCTTCACAGGAAGAATTCGGTCCGGCGTCAGGAGAGCATGGATCAGATCCGTTCTTGGGCGGTGAAAGATACTTCTTGTCAAAGCTCTGGAGATAGTGTCACTGGTGACGACAAAGATGGTTACCAGAAACTGCATCCCGGGAATTTGTCCGAAATGGTTGTGACTTGGGCTTTGAAAAAAGACTGGGTGGGGATTTAGCGACAGTTTTTGGTTTGGGTCACTGTTGTTTGGAGTTTCTGGTTTGAAAGGGCAGTTCTGATGGTTTCTTTTTCTGTGCAGAGTGTTTTTGAAGCCTCAATGTGGGGTTACCAACTCTATCTTCACAAATCTTGTTGGGGGGCACTGGGGCTCCCTCTGAAATATTTTGGGGTATGATAAGATGATCACCAATTGTCTGTTGCTGAGATCTTTCCACCATGGAAATGCTGCCTGTCCAACCAGGATTTCGTTGCAGTGCTTCCCGTCATTCGTTTTCGCGGGGTCTTTCTGTCATGCTGAAAAATTGCCATGTGAATCCTCCAGGGATAATTGCAAACTAGGGTTATATACTCAACATTTTGAAGCGGTCATGATCTTTCTCGGTGGTTGACCGATGACGATTTTGATCTTTCATCCCGCAACTCCGGGAGATGATCCAATTTGAATCATATTTTTGCAGATGGTTCAACCACCAACTACAATCATCATCATATGTTTTATTGATCTGAATTTTATAGCAAGCTCTGTGGGATGATATCCTGCCATTGTAATATTGAGATTGAATTGGATGATTTGTATCATCATCATCATCATCATCATCATCATCATCATCATCATCATCATCATCATCATCATCATCATCATCATCATCATTCACCTTTTCTGTCGGAGCGATATGGAAGGAGTCAAGAAAAGATACCACCCCTTGTAAAGGTGGTGACGTCGCCTCCCCAGAATATGTGGCCACCCCATCCCCGATACGCCAAGGCACAAGAAGGGTGTTTATGAAAGCATGATGCCCTCAAAGTTCACTAAAAACCTAGTTTAAGAACCCTTTCTTTTGATATTTCACATCTTTTTTGAAGCTCGGAACTTTCCCCACCCAGAGTTTGGAAAATCCAGGGTGCCAGGGTGCTTATCAGGAGTATTAAGTACAGTACTTAGGAACCATTTTTGGACTCGGGTCTCAAAAAGAATCATCATTTTCCATTTTGGCAGCCTGGGGGAGCATCGCAATCTACATCCATTTGCTGGCGAGGAAAACTGGAAGGAAGTGACTGCAGCTCTGAAGAAAACGAAATGGGAATGGATGTTAAATGATTGAAAAGGACAAAAGAATGATATTGATTGATTTTTTGAAATAATTACCGAAGATTTGAATATTGGATAAAATTAGGTAGTAGTAAAATTTTGAATATTGGATTTTTTTATAATTTAAAATCATATTTTTTTTAAATATTATTATTATTATATTTTATAATTATTAATTTAATTTTATATTTATTAATTTAATNTTATCTTAAATTATATAGATTATCAATTTTATTTTATATATAAATAATATCATAATAAAAATCAAAATTCCCATTTTATTTATTAAATATAAAAATCCTTAATACCTTAAATAAATATATATATATTCTAATTATTAATCTATAACTATTATTAAATTCATATTTTTTTTGTTTCATTATATATTATATAAATTACGGATAAAATTTGGTATATAACAAAATAATATCCTTATAAATTGATATAGGTTTCTATCAATTTTGTAGTAGTGGCACATTACACAAACCTTCCTCAAAATATTGTTTTAGGTATCGTTCAAGGTAGGTCCCTATCGGTTTTGTAGTAATAGTAACCCCATAATCCTCCTAATACTATTTTTTTCATACCTAATTTTGTCCAATACTCATATATCTATATTTGAATAATTTGAATAAGAATAATATATTATGGATATTTCAGATTAATTTCTATTCTAATACTATAGAGGATCCCATTTTATTTTGATAATAATTTCTTTTATGTTTTTCTCTCTCTTTTTTCATGTTTTTTCCAATTGTTTGCCGCCACAAATGCCAAACAAGCACTTTTTTGGGGAGCAGGATTCGCATACATTGAAGATTTTAAATCTTCAACGCTCTGTCGGATCATTTGAAAATCAACATTGTTTCAAAAGATCCATAACTAAAGATTCTTTAAAACAATTTCCCCCATGTACTTGGCAAACCTTGTTATTTATAATCTAAAGAAAATTTCACCTATTGGAACATGATTCTTAAAGATCTACTGTAATGGAATTTCAGGGGTGATTTTTTTGGAAGCCACAAATCTTAGGGTTTTTCCAAGAACAAATAAGCAATGAAAAAAAATCTGGTTGTTTAGGGTATAGAGGGGATTATACTACCCAGTTCTGAGGGGATTATAATAAACAATTATGAATCACCACCAAGATTTGCCAGCAAATGGTGGAAAAAAACTGCATCTCATTTTTTTTGAGCATACCGATCTGGATTTAAATCCTGGAGCCGGTAGCGAGGTGAATTCCCATGGTGTGGAGAAAAGGCATGGGAAAGACGAAGTCTCATAAATTTCTATAATCACAAAAACATCTTGGGAAATGCGGCAAGTACAACCCCTTCAAAACTCACATGGAACCCCAAAAAATGGTGATTTGTTTGTTTTGTGTTTCCTTTTCCGACTGACCTTTTTCAGGTTCCATGTTAATGTGAAACAGCAATGGGCTTCTTTGTGGCGAGATTTCATTTACTACCTTTTGCTACCTTTTGGGTCAAGAGGTCTTGTATTTGGGTACTTGAACTTTGATTCTCGGTGGAATCAATGAACCTTAGAAGTCAAAGGATCATTAAAAGAAGAGTCCCCTGGAATTGTTGATGAACCAAACCTTTACTAAACAAAAACATACAAAGGGAAAACCATTCAAAACATAGCCGACTTGGACTTGAAGGGTAAAAACTATTACAGTAAGTGGACAAGATTTGATTCAAAATTCCATCACCGATTGAGAGAGTGTATAACACCTGGCATCCAGCTCGATGTTTAACCTTGCCGACGTACCATCAACCCTAATTAGATGATAAGCCCTCCAAAGGGTAAAGAAGAGGAACACCGAAATGTGCCCCCATTCAAGAATCTATGTCAATGTTTTTTAAAAAATGGCCCTAATTGAATCAGCGGGGATCTCAAAACTATTTCTTTTGAGATCTCACAATCCCTGGCTGCTACGCTGTTTCACAACAAGATGTGTTTGGGCGCTTCACATGGTTGTTTAGGGGCCTTCACAACTCACCAATGTGAAGACGTTTAGTTGTGAATCATGTTTTCCCACCCCAAAACCCAAGCTCACTTCCCATAAACAGAAAGACCCCAATCACCTTCGAACGGTTTTGTTGATGATCTCGTGTTTTTTCGTGTATTGCTTTTGTTTTCAAAACGGCTGGCCGAACATTTGCCACTTAACAACAAAAACACACGACCATGAACCCATTCCAACCTCATAAAAAGGGTCCCAGCACGTTTCTTGGATTTGCTTCTTCGGTTGGAAAACAAATTGTCATATTCCCCAAATGGTGGTGAAAAAGGGTGATTTTTACCATCATACTACTGTTGATGGCTGAAATCCCAAACAACCACCTGAGATGTATAAAACCCTATTATTTAATGGGAGAAACTACCGTATTAACTGGTGAACGCCGGATTTCAGCCATCAACAGTAGAATCCATAAAAAATCAGCTAAAACATCACTTCGAGAGAAACTCCCCATTGGGGAAACAGACCGGTCAAGGACTAATTGAACTGCTTTTTCTTCTATGAGGCCAACTTAGAAAAAGTCACGGTATACATAAATAAATCATGTATATGTTTTGCTATTTTGTAAACTTTATTAGACAAACACGGACCAAACCGCATCGTACTTATACTTTATCTAATATCTAAAAACATATCTATATAAACCATTCTACTTCCACTCCTTTAAAATCTCAGTCCAATCTGAAACTTACCATATGGGTTGGGCCCTGCCAAAAGCACTGGAAAAACCAGTAGATCCCGTGAAGGTTGAAATACGGATTCTCTACCCACTGTGAACCATGGTTTTGGCAAAACCCCAACATTATAGGCCTTTAAACAAAGCTGCTTGGAATTTACATTGGGTATAGTCCTTGAGGTCACGGACATACCGCGCGATTTGTCGTCGGTCCATCCAGTCCGGTGCCAGGTCCTTGTCGTGGGTGTTTTTTTTCGGTGGAGAAATATTTGATTGGCTGAAACTTTAGTTCGTGCACCTCCCGTAGCATCCATGTATGGTATATTTACCTATTTCTAATTTCTACCTATCTAGTAACATTTGGCTTCTTCTCATGAAAAATGCAGGTACCAATACATGAGTGCCATCTTTTGGAGGGGCCTTTGCCTTTGCTTCGACCTATTTTTTTGGCGCTCCGGAAATTCCTGGGAAAAACCGCACATAGACACGCCACGTTTTTTTTTTCAGATGTCCGAACGTAAAAAATGCCGGGGGGGTTGCTTTAATTGATCTACCTGTTTTACAGTTTTGGTTTGGCTGAATTGGAAAAAAAAAGAGAAGGGGTAGGAACTTCCCCTAGGCCGGCTATTTCCTTGGGGGAGGATGATTTTTCGAGTCAATCATCAAACTGTCAACGTGGCTATGATGGAGGCAACTAGCAGGAGTACTAGCAAATCCTGAGCTGGTGAAGAAGTGCAACTTTCTTGTGGGCAGCCTACCAGACTGGGTGCAACAAAAACTTGTAAAGAAAAAATGAAGAAACAACTGCAACAGTTGGCTGCGCCACTTAAGTTTTGCAACTAAGAATTGGCGTTTCGTTTACTTGGGTTTGCTTAAGGTTTTGGAAACAAATATTCTGCAAATGGTGGTTTGATGGTGATTTCCCATCATACTAGAATCCGTAAAAAATCACGTTCAACAAACAACAGTTTAAGTTGTTAAATCTCAATTTTAAATAGAAAATCACGGCCCTTCCCCGAGAAAATCATCATCAAACCTGATTCCGTTGAAGACTTTGTTCACCAAAAAACGCACCAAAAAACGGTCAAGAAAACACGTGACGCTCCAAGGTTTTTACCCAGGACTGGGATATTTGGTTAATAACCATGGTGATCGTTCCCCTATGCAACCATTCTCCTGCGAAGCCTTCCAAAAGGATGCAAATGTTTTTCAGCCATTCCAAAATCCTTTCAGTGCCCGGGGGTTTCCAAACAACTCGCCTATTAAAAAAAAAACAACAGTGCAAAAGTGGCACAATTCCCGCTGTTAAGCAAACAAATTGCAAATGGTCCCACACGTGTCCATTGGTTGCGGGCACTTGAAAAAGTCCCCATGTATTTTGGATGGGCAACTTCCGAGCATCTCCAGAAACCTCCCACCCGAGGGGCAACTTTCTGGCCCGGCAGGTCCAACCAAGTCTCCTCTTTTGGCTTTTCAAAGGCATAAAGCTTCCCCAGCTTGTCGCACGTAGTATGATAGCGCCTTGGTATTGCGAGTCACGATGCCCATCGGCGTGGCGTTGTGAAAGGTCACCGAATTTCAGCGTGTCTTGAGGCTGTTGTTTGACGATTTTGGGTCACTTTCAACCATCCAACAAAAACATGTTGTTGTGATGTGATGTGACAAAGAACCTTCAATTGTAGATCGAGGAATACTGGCTCAGAAGCAAATTTACAATCAACACGCCAGCTTGGATTTCATTTCCTATACCCTGAACTCTTTCCAGACTTCCGTAGCTCTGCCAAATCAATTTTTTGTGTACCCATCAACAGCGAATAAGCAGGAAAAACCCACAATTTTTCACACCAACAAAATCACACCAAGCAGTTGCATAATTTAAAAAACAGAATCTAACCTACTGTAGATTATATAGTTTTTTAATCGTTTCACAAATGAACCCTTTCGGCCCTGGGGCCCGTTTCTCTCTCCGAGTCACAGCAAGGCATCCTTTACGGCTTCCTGAGGTGCTTGAAACATCCGAACAAACGAAAAACGGCTGATTGGAAATTCCTGAGAACAGAGTCTACCCTCCGGGGAATTAACATACCCCAGCTTTGGGAAAGGAAAATCATCTTCAAAAGTGCGTGGGAATGAAATATGTTAGTTCCATGGAGGGTAAATGTAGAGGTGTTATTTTTTGGTGCCTCCAAGACAAGTTGATCAAGTTGCTATGGCAGCAACTTCTACAGAGAGATGAAGTACTGTGCATGTTGTAATTCAAAAACAGGATTCCCATCACAGCCCGGTGGTCAGGATGTCAAGGTCCTTTAGCTCAGCTGGCAGAGCATGCGCTTCGTAAGCGTATGGTCATGGGCTCGAGCCCCATAGGAGGCTATGGCATGTGTGACAGCTGTCATGTGCGGGGATGGGCGCAAGCCAAATTAAGACTAAGGCTGGGGATTGCTCATTTGCTGTCTTGGGTCTCTTGCTTTTTTTCTGGCCTCTTCCCCTTCGGCTTGGCGTTCTTGTGGTGGCTTTGCGATTTCACATCGCTATATTTCCAGCTATTTTGGCCTCGCCTCTTTATTTTTGACCTCGTGCCATTTTCTAGCCGTGCGTTTGTGGATTTCGTTTTTCTGGCCCCGTTTTTTTTTTTGGCTTTCCTTTTCGCCGCCGCCTCGTAGGTCGCCCTGGCCGCATTCCCCCCCGCCCCCCACAAGACGCTCGCTGGACTTGTAAGTTTGTTTGCTTTGAGGGCCGTAAGCCATCGCAGAGTGAAGGGGCGAGCTGCGCAGGTTGCTTGTAGCAAGAATGTGAGACTGGCAGGCGCTAGCGAGAAGCCATGGCACCAGTAGCCAGCGCCACCAGTCACGCAGTTGACAAAGCACTGTGGCGTCGAGGCCGTAGGCCAGGGGCCACGGGCTCGCGTGCCCCACGCATGATAAAGATGGCGCGCGTCAGAAACTGCCCCAATGTGTTCCCACTTCAAAGATGTAGCAAGGCCTCCTTAGCTCAGCTGGTAGAGCATGCGCTCTGTAAGCGGACGGTCATGGGCTCAAGCCCCATAGGAGGCTGTTGTAAAGTAGCATCCATTGGCGTGCGACCGGAGCAGAGCTGCTGCGACATTGAAAAACGCGACGGCTCACTGGTGATATTTGTTAGGTGTGCAGGGGCCTGCCGACAGGGCGTGCCTAGTCGGGAGCGGTGGAGGCTCAGGCACAGGCCAGCGATGCTACTGGCGTCGTTAGTGAAGAGCGCAGTTTCTGTCTGACTTGTTTGGCCGCCCTTCATATGATGCCACTCACAGCTACGAGTCCTTGCAGATACCCATGCCCATGGGGGTGGTCATGCATGGGCCAGGAGGCAGCTATAGTGTTCCAGCCAGCTATGTTTACCAGAGACTAGCAACCACCAGGTTGTCCCTTAAAACTTTACCAAACCCTTGGTTCCGCTTGGGCTGGTATGCTTTTGTCGGTGATCAAACAGCTGAAATTTCTTTGATCAACTAACTACATAGGCTTTGTCCCCGACGAATCATCCTACCCTGCCCTGGCAACTTATTTACAAAAACTCGGGTCAATAACCACATTTTCTTAGCAGGATGAGAAGCATGTAGTCATGTAGTCATTGATTTAGACTTAGATGGCTGTATGGAAGTTGGACCTCGGCAAACAAGAAAGAACTGGGAGTATCTTTTGCAAATGTAGATCACCAATAAATCAAATCATCATCAAATCATCTTCTGGGTACGAATCCAAACAACTTCTCTTGGCATGAAGTCTTTGTTGCCGTTTCTTTCATGGAACTTTTCAGCACTGTCACCACTCCACTTGTTGCCCACACCTCTGAATCTGCAAACCGAACACAAAATCAAAACGGCAAATAACAGAATCCGTTCTCAAAGGATGTTTTTTTTGGGAAAATCTACCTACCTTTCCTGTTCATATTTTGCGGAAACTAAAAAAAGGCTATATAAGTTTCACCAATTGAGCAAATTCTGAAGCTGGGTGAGTAGTCTTAATAATTTCTATATCATCACACAGTCCCTGAAATTGACATTTTCGCCTCTACATAAGTCATCCCAAAAGTAATTTCACCTTCCAACCATTGATTTTCCGTGGGCTTAAGAGAGGGTAACCCTCAACCTGCACCCCAAAGATGTTGTGGTGTTCTTCACACCCAAGTCTCAGATGGATCATCGGTCTTTCTCATTGTGGAAGAAGCTCCCAATCGATTCAAACGATCTTGGATTGTTTGTTGATATTCCAAGATTTCCTGGAAAGGCAAAAACATGCAGATTTTGAACATGTTTCATGATACCATCTGAAAGAATCAAATGAAGGGTTTTCTTGGGTTTGGCCAAGTTTCCATTCAACTCTTTCGATTTTTTTAATGATATTGCATTACATGGTGACCTTCCAAACTGCTGTTTTTGTGTCTGAAACTCAATTTTTCACATTTCGGGAAACCCGAACCCACCTCTTTTCAAAAGAACCAATCTCTTTTCTCAGGAAACACACGTGTATGGCTTGTCCATTTCCCACTGCCACTGAAAACCCAACTTGAACCTGGAACTTCAATCCTTAACACGACCAACGCAAGTCACAAAAATGAGGATGACATGAAACATTTTGAGGCTACCCAAACTCCCAATTCCCAAATCCTGTAATTTACCATAACCTCTTTAGGAACTCACCATCTCCAACGTCACTATACCCTCCCAGCATCCACAAACAACCAACGTCCCACGTCCCGTCCTGTCGTACCGCTTCAGAGACCTGCGCTTTGGTCTCTTCATTGCTGGGCCCGCTGGGCATGCTTGGAATTTGATGGCCCAACCTCGGCTGGTGTTTTTTGGATCTCGCCAGCAACAAGTTTCTGTTGGGCTTTATTCAATTGTAGGATTGATTGGTGGCACAACAAAGGTTTATTTTGCTAAGGTAACAACATGGATATGATACGTCTTGATAAGATAGAGGTGATTTGCATCAACAAAACTTAAATGATATTATGAAAAAACACGATCAAAATGGTTGGGTTTGTGGTTGATTCGCTGGCTGATTGGTTGGTTGATAGACTGGTTGGTTGGTTGGTTGGTTGGTTGGTTGGTTGGTTGGTTGGTTGGTTGGTTGGTTGGTTGGTTGGTTGGTTCTCTTGATGGATGAGTTGGGGTATGTAATGATTCTATATATCAAAATTTCAAACATCAGGTTGATGGAAGAATACTCCCACTAGAAATGCGTCTCCAGATGTTCCAGCTGGAACTCAGAGTGGCAAATAAAACCCACTGGTCTGACACGGAATGTTGAATCCTGGCTGGTACAAACGAATCCAACAAAAGTAACTCTCCATAGCTCCTATGTACGGTAGCCGAGCAGCATTTGATCCCCAAACCACAAAGGATGAAGATAAAATCTGCTCAAAGGGTGGAGTTCTTCCGAATTGCAACATTGACGATCGTTTTTCGGGGATTCGTGTGAAATTTGAAGTTTTCGCACCAAAACCGAGGAGTGTGGGCTTGTTACTATTGAAAGGGTCGCACCAACCACCAATTTGTTCCTTTCTTGAAGGCACCCTGGTGGAACAGGGTCCATGGTATTCCCTGACATCTCTCATCTTTCCCGAAATGATTTCCAACGACACACACATATTGACATGCAAGTGAAACCGCAACGTAGGTGTACATTGGTTTAAAAAGAAATAGCGCTCATCAAATCTTGCCAGAAATGTCTACAGCATGTTCATGATGTGAAATATCTCCGTAGATAAGAACGTATTAAGGCAACCAAGGAACTGTAGAAGAACACTCCTCAAGTTCTCCGCAATTTCTGTGTTGCACCTCTGGGCATATCTGGCTAACATTTGTCCCTCATCTTCCGAGTCATAGTCTTCGTCCTCATCTGCATCCTGTGCTACCTGGGAACAAGATGTTTTCAACATGAGGACCAGAGTATCTGTTGTTCTACTTACTATGGAATATTTACCTACATTTGGTTGATGCTCATGGAAAACGTATGTAAATATACTTTAAACATACCGATATACCATACATGCTAGGTTTATATCCCATAGGATGTCCTGGCACTGGTATACGCACCTACATTTGCTTGCTTTTGTAATCATCACCCAATCCTGAAATCAGCCCCTTCTGAGGCTTTCAGTTCAGATTCCACTCGACTAAAACCGTACCTCTTTTCACTGCTTGAAAGCTCAAACATGGCCCCCAAGAAGAGTCCCCAGAAAAACCCGAAGAAAGAAACATGGCACCAATCTGCAACAGGAAGAATCCTGAAATCCTGTTTTTATTTTTTTAAAGTATCGGTTGGGTCGTCCCCCTTCACAGCAATAGTGACACACCAGGATTTTTACATTTTTAGGCTCCGGGATCCCAACCTAAACCTTCATTTGGCCACCAATGCTGGGAAGGAAAACACGCCAAAATATCGGATCCGATGTTTTTTCCATGAACTACCTTCATACTTTCACCCAAAGGATCCATGAGACTGGTATATTTAGCTACATTTATCGCATTAAAAATTCACCATTCATGTATAGGCATATATGCCTCACATAGACCTCATAGGTCCTATGGTCCTATGGGAAAGCCAACTGACCACCAACGCATGAAGCCATCAACCAAGAAACGTTGGCATCTCCTGTTTTATCCAACGACCCTGACAGCTGTGAAGACCTCGCAGCAGTCTCCAAATTCACGGAGCGCCGGAGACATGTTTTTGAAAACGAAAGGGACAATGAAAACGACAACAACAAACAAGAAACAAGAAACACATAGATACGTGCATCCATCTTCGATCATCTTTTAAGTATGCTGTAATTGATCTACTTTTGAATTCTTTGATAAAACGTATGCAGCATGCAGGTGTACATACCAATCTTGATTGAAGATAGCCTCAAGACTCAAAACGCTCCAAAAGGGTTTCATTGCGGAGACGCTAGCATTCTTGGCACATGACACTAGAATGATCTGTGTGCAAGTATGTCCCTGCTGAAGAAACAACTGTTCGAAACAAGCAGAATGAAGACGCATCTCACATTAAACATGGGGGATTTTGATTGCGATGTTTGTTCACCGAAGGGCAAATCATCTTTCATAGTTTCTTACATCATATTGGGATGTTTCAACATCTGATCATCAAATCCAATGATGTCAGCAATTCGAGACAAAGCCATTCCACCCATCTCGATGACACGAAGAAACATGCTTGAAATGATACATCCTTTCGGTCACATGATCCTGATTCCAAGTGGCATGGTGGTGTCATTTCGGGACATGTTGAAACTCAACTCTTTCGTCAATTCTCGAGAGCCCTTTCCTTGGTGGTTGGTTGGATGGTTCAAGCAATCTTCAACAGATCAAAGAATGGTGCGGGTGGCTAACACAAAACAAGAACTCACGTGAGCTCCTGAGTTGATGACGTGTTGGATACTGAATATCTAGTGACTGTCCATGGATATCTGCTCGCTAAAGATATATCCTTGAAAAATCTGGTGTTCTGCAACCTTCATGTAACAGTTTCGCTCACGGATGCCTTTTTCCCCTTATTCTGCAAGTCATGTCTGGATGAATTTGATTCTACCCTCAGGTAAACTAACATAGCTCCTGAAAAAAAAGCCTTCCCAAACAGAAAGTAGTCTTCCAACCATCAATTTGCAGGGGCCATCGTGGGTATTTCACCAAGCTCAAATTTTTGCGGAACAAAATGAATGTTCTCCGGGCGAAAACAGATAGACGCCAGATACAGTATCCCGAAAGCAATGAAGACGGGATATGAAGACAGCTTACGGAAAGAGATCACAAAAACCATGTAAACATACTGTTGATGGAAGAAATCCTGCACCAGTTGATATGGAGAATCTACCACTATTTATATACAGGGTTTTATCTATCTCAGGTGGTGCAGGATTTCTTCCATCAACAGTTCTTTTTGAAGAGCGAGCAATGTGAATGGCCTGCAACGTGGCTTCCATTAGCTGGACGGCATTTCAGGCGAATGTCAAATTCCGAGATGCAGCTTACTGCACAAGAAACCCAACCGCAACCACAACCAACAAACAAAAACAAGCAAGAGGGAACAGAAAAACACGAAAACAACATTGATAAAAAGCACTACCACCACCAACAACAAGAATACACAGAAAAAAACACCACCACAAAATACACAAACACCGCCGCGAACGCACCTCCACCTCCACCACCACCACCACCACCACCGGCGGCAGCAGCAACAACAAAAACAGCAGCAACAGCGGCAGCGGCAGCAGCAGCAGCAACAACAACAACAACAACAACAAGAACAAAAACAAGAACACAACACAATCAAACACAACACAATCAAACACGCACAAAACACCATCACAAAAATAAAAAACATCCACCGTCCACCACAAAACACCGAGAGGGTTTCGCGGCAACAAAAAACAATCGCACTGTCACTTTCGCATCACCCCACCCAACCAAAAGTGGAGGAATACAGTAGTTGCTAGGAACACCCAGGTGTTGGTGGTGTGTTTCTTCATGAATATCATGAATGTACATTTATCTAAGTACATTGTAATATGGACCTTCTCCATATACGAGCGCAGTCACTTAATTTATTTGGGGGAACTTTGCAGCATTTCTTTTTCACCTATATAACACTGTCCCCAAAACAAAAAATGGCTGCGTTCACTTTAGGCATTGAAACTCATAGGTTCCATGATATGGCATGCTGCATCATCCAGTCTGGCGAACTCACATTAGCGAACATCATGGTTTCCAACTGTTCGAAATCTTCTTGAAATGCGTCCAAAATTCACGTGGAAACGCCGTTAGTTTTCAGGGGTTCATATGGGTGTTCCCTGAAATGGTGGTACCCCCAAAACACCCCAAAATGATTTATTTTTAGTAGGAAAACCAATATTTGTTGGGTACCACCATTTTAGGAAACCTCCATATCATTGAAAACTTCCCATGATTTTTTGACGAAAAATCCTTCGAGCTTCAGCTCCTTTTTCTGGTTGGTGGGTTTTCACCACCCAACCCACCCATCTGAATAGTATGCTCATCAAATTGAGTTCATCTTCCCCAACTTTCCGGGGTGAATTTTGGAAAAAATAGTTGAGTTGCCACCACCTAGTTTTTTGTATTCCGAATTTAAAGCATCAAAATGTCTTTTCGGGGGTGCAATATGTGCTGCAGATTTGAACCCGTTTCAATTGCAAATGGAACATCGCCAACTGAGAGACATCAGAAACCACTATTATCTTGTTGGCATTGCATCATATGAGGGCGAAATCTAAATGATATGCTAAAAGACTTCATATGTCCCATCCAGTACTTAATCGCTAATAACAGAGTTATCAAAGGTTGCGCTTTCCTCAAAACATATCAAACATATTTCAGCTATTCCGAGGCTATTTCAGCCATTTACTGAGAATAGGAAATCTGACATCTAACACATGCCATGACAGCCTTAAATCCATAGGGATCTCAGAACACATCTATCCAAGGGGCCCACCTCCTCAATGCCTCCTTCTTTAAGGGATTTTAAGGGGTTATGGAGCTTAATAAGGGTTTAGGTTAATAATTCCTTAGGCTATTCCTTAAGTTAGGTTAAGTTATTTCCTGGGGGAAATGTGGGGGGTAAACGCCCCTTAGATTGAAGCCCAAGACACCAGGTGGATGAAGGAAACTGCCATTTGGTGACAGCAAGGCACTTGAGCTGGGTTGAAGATGCCTCAACCCAGCTAAGGATCCGTGGAACTCCCAATATATAGCTACATGAAGGGTCGATTTTTCATGGTATTCCATGAAGGTAAATACACCAGTCCCATGGATCCTACGGGAAAGGGAATCCAGTGGTTTGAGCCCAATGGGTTTTGTCAGGCTTGGCAATGACTGTTGGATTCCCATCATTTTAAGCCCATCAAGGTCATTGGACAAAAAATGGCAGTTTTGGATTCTTGTTTTTGTTTTTGGACTATGCACGTCATCTCACACTTACAAATTGCTGGATGGAAAATGTAATGACTAAGAATCATATTAGTCAAATTGGATCATTTTCCCCAGGTAGAGGTGCACATAAAAAATCTTTGAAATCACCACCTAGGACCTAAATGAAGATTCGTAGTTCTGACTTTCGAATTTCTATTTTGGCACATATTTGTATACCGTAAATTTATCAAAAGTCCAGGCCAACCAAAATAAAACCTTGTCAGATAGAGAGACTGAAAGGTGGACTATAGCATGAGTCTAGGCAATCACCGAAAGGTGGACCTACAAAAAAACCCTACCTTTCTGGCTGATATTCATTTTGAAGTCGCTATGGGACATGAGATGTATGATAGAACTTTCGAAATCAAAAAGCTGATGTTTTCTACATGTATCTCTGTATCTCAATTTCGGAGAACCCTCACGAAAGCGTGGATGAGTGTACCTATCTGTGACTTCTTGATCTTCTTGAGAACACGGAGTGTTTGTATATACATTTTGTTACCCTTCCAAACAGTAATAGCCCCTGCCAAGATACGCCTTCCTGAAAGAAACCTCGAATCTTACCCCCCCTTTGTTCTCAGTTTCAATGAAGGTACCCTGATATTGCTGTTCAATTCAGGTCCACTTGAGTAGCAACTGATCACACATTAAACAAACAGTAATCTATCAATCTTGCTTGACAATTACCTCACCAACACTGCAGCTTAGGCCATGGTCTACCAGTGCATATCAGGGCTCTCTCTCCGATTCAACTTCCTATTTATTTTGTTGTCACAAGGGCAACAAAAAAACTACCGTAGCATTTTTGAAAGTTGCAACCTTCACTGGATTCACTTTCACTGGATGTAGAAATTTGAATCGACAGAAAACGTACATTAATATGTTAAAGTCATAACGATGCGTTTTATAAAAACCTGTTATATATTTCTAACTTTGCTACCATCTCTAAATTGAGACCTTGACCTAATATTAACAAACATATCACACAACAACCAGCTACCCTTCAGCCAAAGCTGCATGGCTTGTGGTGATCGTGTCCGTGCATCTTGCTTATCTTCACGACCTTTACGAACCTCAAAGATGCTTCCACCCGAGATGTGTTTTGAAAATAAACACGGTGGTTTTAATGGTTTACCTGTTGGAAGTTACGATCAATGGTGAATAACATCAACAAACAACCTACGTATTAATTGGGTATACGCTACGAACCATTAGAATCAAAAGTTCCGGACTAATATACCATTTAATGAATATTTCAAATTTCAAACCTCGAATTGCTCCATCTTCATCTTCAGAGAGGAAAGTTCCTTTCTTTGCCAAAAGTTGGGTCCAGGGATGTCACCTTCCATCTGCCAGAGTTTGGGGGTTCAGAGTCTACTCTTCATGACCAATAGGATTCATGGGACGAACGGTATGTTTGCCTACATGACTACATTTACCATATAAACGTCAACTAATATTCATGCAGGTAAATATATTAGTCCCATGGATGGTATGGGTGATTTTTGTTGCTTGTTCGCCAAGCTCAATATGTGAATCAGTAGCCACCATTTCGTGGAGTGTCGTGACCCACCAAAGTACGTCTTTGGAATCAGAGCATTTCTGATGCAAGAAGGCCCCCTCCTGTCGAAGCAGCCTTCGGAAAGAGGCTAGGACAAGGGTGCAAGTGACCTTGTCAATATCTATCCAGGATATCTAAGACACCTTTCCGGTCTCGGTGGAAGAGATACATCTTTTTGATGGTGCAATTTCATGGGAATCCTGAGGCATCAAGGTCGCATAGCTTGCCAAGTCAGTCACAATTCTGAAGATTTCCGGGGAACCCAAAGGCAGAAGTGACATTTGATGCTTCGTTAAAAAGAGTCCTTGTAAAGAGCGATCGTTGTAACGACCAGATAAGCAACGTTTCCATAAGGATTCCATTGATTCCAAAAAATGGTCGTTTTTCCATACTATATAAGAGGTGACAAAAATCATGAGGTTCTTGCTCAGCTTCTCGGACCAAAACTCCAACGGTGTTTCACCCTCAATCCTCACAGGTCAAAGGAACCAGTTCTTTGATCACTTGCTCCACACGGTCCATGATGGATAATGCGACTCTGCTATAACCTGCAGCCGGCGCTTGGTGCTTCGCCGAAAAAAAACATACGGATTGATCTAGTGGCAACGGCTGGGTGTAGGGCACCCTGGAAAACGGCGACATAACGGCCGTTTTCTCCCAAATATGGGTACTCAAAAAAACGAAATCTGTTAGATTCAATCGGGCGTCCATGTATGATTGTTTTCTGGACTGGTGAAAAATTCGTCACTCTCTCCATCTTTCCATGATTCCTCATTTATTTCGGAAACCAAAGGTCAACATCAACAGCCGTGTACGGAAACATTTGATCATATTTGACACGGGGAATGGTAGTGATTTTTGTAGCAGGGTAAGGAAAGTGAATCCTAATGTCATCCATGGCAAGTGACAACCTTCATTTTTAAGGATTATAACCCATATATTGGGGGTTCAAAACCATCATTTTTAATATTTTTTAATGGTTTTGGGGTCCAAGGGACGACTTATCAACCTCAAACATCAGTGCGTTTTGTGCGTTTGGATTCCCTGGTGAAACAACCTCTGGATGTGTGACATCGGGACTAGCAAACGCACATTGCCGAATGTTCCTGATGTCGTTCCTGATGTCCACCACAAAAGAAACTGAGGGCATTACTTGTAAAAACACGGTTAGAATGTTTTAAATTCGGGTTAGAAATTGAGGAACATGATTTTTGCTTTGCACCCCACACACCACAAACAACTGAATGCCAACGCCCAAAGAGGATCGTCTCCCAATCACCATTTTCTTTGGTGCCTTTATTCCCTAAATGGATGGTCAAATCCTGTGCAATTTCCGTCAATTCCCACACATGTCCGGAGGTAATCAGGGCGATGGACATTTTGGAATGATGATGAAACGTTGCTGTAATCCCATGAATGGATGCCATCCGATATGTTTGAACACAACATCGCTTTTCGCGAACCCGTGGCTCGGCTTTACAGAATGATATCGGTCAACCCGAGTTGGGGATGAAGTTTTGTTCACAGATCAACCGCTGAAACCGGTGGAAAGGCATGGCTACACAATCCACACTGATAAACCCACCTTTGCAGGGATTCTGATTCCTAAAACACCGATCCAAAGCACAGCTTCCATATGGACTAGATGTATATCAAACATAATATGACTGCTGTTGATGTTGGTTGCTTACCTATGCCAAGAAAAAGTGGACGGATTTCAGTACTACAGTTATTAGACAGTTATAGTATTATAGAACTTCATTCCAAAATCTGACCATAAACACACATGTCGATCGTTGAACTTTGCTGCTTGTCAAGAAGCTGTTTGACAAGTCTTTCTTATCCGCCACCAGTGCCGCTTTCAAGTTCGCACGAGCGCTTTTCAATTCCTCAACTTGGAAACGAATGGACGATGGGGGAAAACACCACCTTTGGTTGCAAAACTCTTCAATTCCTGCATACTGTTGATGGTTCAAAAATCCCAAACAACCACTTGGGATGTATAAAACCTTGTGAACAATGGGATAAACTTTCTATCAACTGGTGCAGGATTTCTTCCATCAACAGTATTATTGGTTGAGGGACCTTCATGATAAGAGTGAAACTCGCAGGATCTTTTAACAAAAAAGTCATCTGAAATACAATTGCTCAATCTATGTGGGGGGTCAGTGGTGCTCCAAATAGACGCATACGATTTTAGTTTGGATACCCTTCAAATAATGACAAACGCGTTGAATTACATTGATATATACCTGGTACCCTAAACAACCATTTTTTAATGGATGTTTGGTGAAACAACAATTTTTCATGTATATAATGATTTGGAATCATCCAGTTGAAACAACCATTAAAACAATGGTTGTTTGGAGTTCCAGGTATACATAATCCAACATTTCACTTGGGGCCCGGAAGATGTTCCAATAAACAATGCTGTTTCAACCTGATGATCTTTTATATCCACTGCCAGCGCTGCCCAAGTCAAAACGGGCATGACTTGGGAGGGACCTTCCCGGAAGCCATTTGGAGCAGTGGAAACAAAACCATGAAGTGATATTCCATGGGTCCAATAGGATAGGATCCACGGAATCCTAAAGGTATATCTACCTATATATATACATTTATTTATATACCATTAAAAAACCCACCAAATGTAGGTCAATATACCAGACATAGATCCTTATGGGTTATACTGATTGATTCATACCAGCACCCTCCAACAAGGGGTTTTTGGAACCGAACCCTGAGGGGTTGCGAAAATTCGTTGCACCCCTTGGAGGATCCAGGTAAGGATCGTTATAATAGCTTGCAACTGGGTAGATGGGTAGTATAACCCCTTATAGTAACAACCCAACAAAACACGGAAGCGGAAAATTGCCTTTAAAAATCTTCGTTTCGGTGCCCTTTTCCACTGAACCATTATTATGGGAGGAAGATGGAGGTTCCTGGAATCTTCCTGGATTTTTAAAGGGAAACTTCTGGGGGAGTACTGTAATATGTCCTGTATATGAGACAGGATGGGGTCTCTTGATGCGAAACTGTGCTCGCTAGGATCGATGCAGATACGGGTACGTCTCCAACATTGATACTGTAACATGTGTGATGAGATTATCAGAACCGCACATGTTAGAGCACAATGTGTCGAGGTCAACTTTGCATGTGACATCACATCAAAATACAAACAGCACGTAAAATCATCAAAAAACCCAGTGTTTCAGGTTTTTTTTGGTGTGGCTTGATCAAATTGCTGAAGCTCCCCAGGCTTTGGCTTAAACTGGGCTGAAAAAAACACAGGCCAAGGTTCCATTCCAAGATTTTGATGTTCCGGGATTCTTATTTCATGAGTAATTTCAGAATCCCTGCAACAAAAGGGTAGGATATATGATTCCTAAATATTGCAGGCATATCCGCAGAAGAAACCAACTAGACGGTAGTTTTAAACATTTGAAACATAGATAGTCACAATGGGAATAATCCCCAAGTAGTGGTGAAATAAGAGATCTAGAAAAAAAACACCACCTAGATATGTAGAGCTTGCCTTATATAGTGAACGACCAAGCGGCGGCAGCCACCACCGAAGCATTCTTTCGACAAATGATCCGACTCTATTGCACGCAAAAACACTGAGCACATTAGTATATGCAAATTAGTATATAACCCCTCGAGTTTTAACATTAAATACCAAAAATGATGCTTTGGATAATCATCTCAAATTTGGTGTATCTATGTTAAATTCCAGGGGGTAAATATTTATATTTCAATTTTATCATATATAAACATGAATATTTATACACAGTATTGTACGTAATACACAGGATGTCATCTATTTATGCCATAAATAATATTGCATATATACCATCTCTTAGCTCCCAATATCAAGCTCCAAGTATCCCAAGTATACAGTATAAAAGTGATGTTCCAATCATCTCACCTATCGACCATATTTCCTTCCTCCCCAACAAAAACATCACCCAACACAACACCAAACAAACATACTGACAACGGACGAGTTCGGTATACACCTCCAACCAAAGAAAAAAAACTCATCACCGCGACCCCACCATCACGCAACGGGAACTCTACACGGACGAGCGTCTTCGTTGTAGGAAGCATCTGATGCCACAGATCCTTGGGAACTTCGCTCCCAATCATTCTGAGCAGACGTCCTGGCCACGGAGATTCGGGGTAGGTTGAGAGATTTATCCCTGTTGCAACCACCTCTCCCTGGAACATGCCCTGTGATGTTCCCCTGTTATGGGCCACTATTGGCAGCTTTTCTGTAGGTGTTGATGCTGTTTCAGGAAAAAAAACCTAATAACCCGCCGAAAAAAAACCTCCCCAAACGTGAAGACTTCAAGAACCTGACAAGAAAGACAAAGGGTGTTTTGAGGACACCTGATTAAGCCTGTCATTTCATTCATACATGAGGTATATTGGATTGGTGAACGCTAAACAATCAATGAATTAGATCACTGCGAGCACATATCCTTCCTCCAATCATCATTCTTTGTTACACGAAACTTGCAAGTTGGACACGGCTCGAAAAACAGCAACACTCGAATCTTCATGCATTTGGACAAAAACAATTCATGATTGCTGGAGGGAGGGCATAAGTCCACATTAAAAAATCACTTCACCACATACATGTTCCAATCATCAATCATTATGTTACATTTTTTGCTGTCTTACATGATCTTACGATCTTACATCTTTGTTAAGAATCTAGATCTACACCCTGTCATATCATGACGTGCATTAATCATCTCATCTACGTATTCTGACTTCATTTTTGATTAGGACGGCCTATTCTGGGACAACTTTACCGTCGAATGCCAAAAAAACTGTTTGAGGACCAACAACAGACCAAATGAACAATAGAGTTACCCTCCTATACATCACCCGCATCGCCCCTGATAGCTTTGTAGACCGGGAGCACCTGGAAGATTTACTGCGTTCGTAAAGGCTTAACAAAGGACCTTCTTCTGGATTCCTTGGGCAGCGAGGTGGGCATCAAAGGCTCATGGAAAACCCTCACCAAGTTCTGGTGTAGTAGCAGTTAGGTCAATTTTTTCCGTTCCAGCAATAGCACAACAATAAAACAATCAAGCATCCAAAGTGAACATCCTAAACAAGTCTACATAGTCTACTCTATAAATCGCTGTACTTATCAAACAACAAAAAAGATTCGATGCGAATCAAATGTTTGCGAATTATCAGGTTTTTTCAAGAAAAAGATCGAAGGGTACTCAAGGTACAGCAACTCTTTTTGTATACACAAACTACTTTTCAGATTCCCCATGCGGGTGAAATGACTCACTGATTTCTGGGAATTTTCACCTTCGGAAGGTTTCGGTCACCACCTATTTCTTGAGGAAAAAATGATACCCCAACGTCAAAATGGAAATTTAGATTCATTTGCAAATAATGTCAAAACATCGCAAACACACAAAGCATGCACAAACTGAAAATCTTGGTGCCACCTAAATAATTTTTTTTGGGGAACAAAACATCCCCAAAGAAACAAACGCTCAAAACCCATTCCCCAAAGACTCGCTGTTTGACCATCAACACCATTGGTCCAAGATTCAACTCTCCCATCTGTGGTGAAGTTGGTGGCGAAAGCCTGAGGGAAAACCACCAAATGACACAACCAGGTTGTATACAGGGGTCATTACAAGGTGGGCCCCGGAAAACCAGTTTTGCAAATGGGGTTATGTTTAACTCCCTATAAGTAGGGGTATAACCCTAGTTACCCATCTATAAGGTCATTTCTAGGGGTTATAACTCCGCCTCCTCAGCATTCTTTCATCCCCCAAAACAAAATTTGGGTATTTTAATGATCCCCTGGTATGTATTTATACTACCCCCCAAATCATGATCAACTGTACGACTCTTAGTGGGGGAGATCCGAATGGATCTATTCCTTCGCCCTGGAAGAGACCCGATGGTACTGTTGATGGTTCAGAAATCCCAAACAACCACCTGGGATGTATAAACCTTGTACATGGGATAAACTACCGTTCCCTCAACTGGTGCAGGATTTCTTCCATCAACAGTATGCTTGGGTTCAAACAATTTTGCTGGCAGCTCTTTTAAAAGTATCATCTGAAGCTTACCCCCAAAAAGAAACTAGCTGACTCTTTTTCTATGTAAATAATCACATATCACAAATCAATCAAACACTGCAACTCAAAAAAAACGACTGCCAGACTGTCGGATTTGCTGATGAAAATGAAGCCTTTCAGGCTTGTCATATTTCACCAATCGCATCAGAAAAAGGCACAAAATCCCCCACCTTCCGCCGAACTTCCCCCAATTCAAAATTCAATCTTGGCAGTCGTGGTTGATGGAAGACATCTTGAAGCAATCGGAGGGAAAATATACAAGTTCTTCCTATTCATATTAATCATTATCTCAACTGCTTTTTCTCCGGATTTCTAAAGGATCAACAGTAATTTTTGCAAGACTTCGTCATCATCTTTGTGTAGCTTGCTGCTGAGATGTTTTCAAATCGAAACTTCTAATTATTGGTTCCATTCCTTCCGCCCAACGTATGGTTGGGGGCTATCATGAGCTATAGTTTCAGGCCTCTCAAAATTGTCCTATTCCTCAGAAGGTAGTTTTGGGGGAAAGGGTTTACACAGGCCCTCGTAGATACTATTCAAAAGTGAGGGGAGCTCCATCAAAACTTATCTAGTTGGTGGTTTCAACCCAATTGAAAAATATTAGTCAAATTGGAAATCTTCCCCAGGTAGGGATGAAAATAAACAATATTTGGAACCACCACCTAGTTATCAAAACATAACGATACTACTCCTTGCCCTCAACATCCTCTTCGACTTTGGTAACTGCTACGGGAGACAACCTTTGACCGCTTTTTAGCATATCCTTTCGGATTCATGTGACGATGGTATATCTACCTACATGAAAACCAAATAAAATCAGCTTGTAGGCCCGTGCCAAACATGCTTTAATTACATACATCTGATAGATTTTTATGGTAAATATATCCCAGACGTTTTCAAGGGACTGGTATATTTACCTACATTTAATATACATCGGGCAAAACTAACATAGAACCTGCGCTAGTGATAACGCTTACTTTACATAGAACGTCTGTAGGTAAAAGTGACTGGGGAAAGTATGAAATGGCCACAAATCCAGTAGCCTGAAAACATAGAACAAATCCAGCAATTTTTCATCTCTGGAAACTTCCATGATTGCGATGCACAGGAAGAAAACATCAATAAATCTGAAAGTAACAAACAAACATAGAACTTTCCACATTTGAGGAAGGGGAAATGTGCCACATTGTGCCACATAGCCTAGTCTAACATAGAACCTATCTCAGTGATATTGCCCATTTTACATGGAAC